>LUGF01002263.1:133572-149257 GCA_001625245.1 Calycopis cecrops
TCCATTTACTATAGGACACCTATTAAACTTGAAACACTTTTTCATGAAAATAAAAATGTAGGCCTGTGTTATGTTACCTACATACAGATTACAACAGCAACCAAAGAAGTAGTTATATTTATTCGTTCCATTTCCTAATGATTATTCACTGCAAGTGGTTTGCATTTACTTTTCTTTCAGAGTTGCTGCTGGTGACAGTGCTAAGTTTTAAACATAGAGTTTATTATTATATCTTATAGTTCATTCAAATACTGGTGTCACTCTCTTAAACTGTCTGTGCGCTTGTAATTTTTCTGTCATAATGTAAATGGTTTTCCATCTCAGTCCTGAAGCGCCTCGCGCCTCATGTGTAATTCTGTATTAATGTAAAGTTATCAAAAAACATGAGTGCATTATTAGAATTGTTTAAAAACCATTTTCGACTTACGAAATTTTAAAGGTCTATATTAAATAGCATCAATTAAAAATAACTGAGATCAGGTAGGTACATCTATCGAGAGCTACACCACCACTCAATGTAACGCTTTACCGCGCGTCTCACACTTTTACTTAAAACGCGCGCGATTCCAACCGCGATCACTGGCGCAAACGCCACATAGATTACCAACTGAGCGCACGGTCTACGTGGTATGTCACTATTTACGAAGGCGATCGTAAATGCCACTCGAGTCGGCCACAAAAACCGAGCGCGACTTTATGTAGGAATAATACGTTCGAGAATAGTAATGATCTTACTAACTGCAATTGATAAGTTGTTAATTTTATAGCCACTCATTTATTTTATAGGAAATTCATTGACATTGTGAAATACTTAAGGCCAGTTGGTGTCCCAAGTTACAATAGGCTATTTGACATGATTTTGAAAACCATCTTAAATTATACTTTAGTGTACAAGGAACTTACAAAAGTATCTTTATTTTTAATTTTGATAAGTATTTGTTTTAAAAACCACTTTAAAAATGCATTATTTAAATACCCCGCCAAAACATTGGTTTGGTTAGCGTCATAGCGCCGATCTTAGATTTGTAACTTAAAAACTGTGATTTACTTAAAAATATGAGTTACTAATGGTGTGTAGTGCCTAAATGTACAAATACGTCAATAAAAACTCCGGATAAACTCTTTGTTTCTGTTCCAAAAGATGCCAAACAACATCACAAGTGGTTAAAACTCGCTTGAAGAAATCCTACGGACATAAAGATTAACACAAACGTTGTCTTCTGTGAAGACCACTTTAAAGTAAGTAAAACATAATTCATTGCAATAAATATATTTAGCGTTCGGCTAGAATAGAATTACACCTTGAATTGCATCACCTCGCGTCTGCCTGTACTACTACTACTACTATACTACTACGTCGTACTGATCACCTAGTACTGTGCTCACCAATCCCCATTGGGTAAATATACTAATATGAGGAAAGACTTTTTTGATTGATTTTATGCTTAATTAGTCCACTATCTGATTATTATGACTATGTTTAATACAAAATGTTTAATACAAAAAGTCTTCGTTTCTCTTTGTTACAGTTAGAAAAGGATTTGTCAAATTACTAACAATATACTCGTTTAATGGGGTTTAGCAAAAAAAATAATTATGAAGAAAGGATTTCAGCCATATAAATTTAATTGTCAGCAAGATTGAATTAAAAGAATGAGTGAAGCTTCTACATCACGATCTGTTATCAGGAAACGGAAAAGACTTAATCTCATTCAAGAATGTTAAGCTGGATCTTAATCTACAACCCGCCTTAATTAAAGTGAAACTCGGCATGGATATAGAAAAAGTGGAGAATTTAACAACGGGTGATTTATTAACTAATTACTTATATTGAACTAGCTGTGCCCCGCGGTTTCAACCGCGAAATACATATAAACTTCAACACCCTATTTCACCCCCTTTGGGGTTGAATTTCTAAAAATCCTTAATCCTCCTCCTTCTTAGCGGATGCCTACGTTGTAACATCTACTTGGATGCCAAATTTCAGCTTGATCCGTCCAGTGGTTTGGGCTGTGCATTGATAGATGGCTATGTCACGTTTGAGTTTTATATATATATATATATATATATATATAGATTTTATATATATAGATTTAACACTAAGTATTTAATATTTCTCTACCCAAATTTAACACTGTAATGAGTTGTGTAGGTAAATAATATTTACATATGTTTTCAGATTGCGAAGCGACTGCTCAAACATGTGACAAAAGTACATTAACAGAACCTATTGAAACGGCTGAAAAATCAGTCCAGGTTTAATACTATGAGTCAAATTTATGAGTGATGTATCTTTATATACATTAAAACAAGATTCTACATCATTTGCATCATCTAAGGTTTCTGATTCCAGTACATGTATCACAAACACACATGAGGATATAGAGAAAATGCAGTCATTACAAAGTGCTGGGCGCTTAATTGTAAAAAAGCCAAAGATGTACCTTGGAATTCCCAAAGAATGTTACTTCATATTTAATTTAATTCATAAACACACACACATACCCCACGAACATATTTTAATGTGTTTAAAAAAAATTAGAATAAATTTTCAATTTTAGAACTTGAAGATAACTTTGGATTGTCATTATCATGTAGTAGTAAATTTTTTCAAAGAAGCGTTCCATTAATTGCATATTATAAACATATTTCTTGGTCACCGCGTGGCATATGACTTGCGAGTGTCGCTCGGCTGACGTCACTGACCTTGAAGTCGATACCTTTCGCATATGAACCACAATGACTGTATTTTTAAGGACCATTTCAAATCGACTTTTATTTAACAAAATATTACAATTAGACTGTAAAATTTAAAACACATCCTTGGAATGATATTTACTTCCTTATTTTAAAATTTGGCCGGTAACCAAAAAATAACCCTGTATAATTGATTGTCTGAAAATTGATATACCAAAAAGCCTTCTAAAGCTGTTTTTCAAGCACTGATATGGTCAGAATATAAAAAAGTAACACTGTAAAATACTATCGTGCACGCCTAATGGTCTTGATAATTACATATCACTTGGTTTTGGGAGTAGAGTAAGTGATTTGACAATAATAGAAAATTGTGACTTTATTGATAATTTGTAGCCAGGTACATGATGTATCTTAGCCGATAGGGCTTTAAGCATGTAGAAGGGAAATTGAGTTTAAAAGGAATGACAATGTTAAGGCCGCTTAGTGTAGCTTCTGGAACAAAATTAAGTAAAGAAGAAGCACGACAAACAAAAATTATGGCTAGTTTAAGAATTCATGTAGAACGAGTAATAAGACGTATAAGGGAGTTTTACATGTTAAAGCAGCATTCTGTAATAAGTCAAAACTATCTGTGTCCTTAATGATGTGATTATCATATCATGTGCACTTATTAAGTTGCAAGACTCTCTTATAAAATAGAAGTCTTCTCCTAATATCTTAATACCTAATACGTAGTGTATTAGGTATTAAGATATTAGTATAACTCTTAAAAATGTAGCACATTGGGTATAGATATTTTTGATAGCTGTCTTAACCTATAATTTAATTGCTAAGTATTGTTTATCTAGAAATTAATTGAATTAAAATAAGGTTGTTATTTGTTGGATTATCGTACCAAATATACCTAGTAAAAAGTTGTAAAAACTGATACTGGATATGAATATGACAAGGTACATAAGTGTGTCTTCAGTTATACTCTTAAATTAAGTACTTGCCTATATTTAATTATCAAATTTGTGTATAGGTTGATCTAATTTTATATTAAAATAATGTAAGTATTTTTAAAAACAGTTATCAATAAAAGATCTCAACACAGTATCAAAAGTTTTATTTCAAACTATATATTATATATTGTTCATTTATAAACGGATTATTTAATTGACATGACATCACAGTAGGCATAATAGCAGGCCAGTTCGTTACATATCATTCTTCTCCATGGAGAAGAGCCAAGAAGCTTTTATTAGTTTAATGAAGAAATGTGTACATGCATGGGAGCTAGGAACATATACATAAACCAGGTCTTTGCTGTACTTAAGTTATATGATACATTATCTTAGGCATCTAGGTGGCACTACTCAATGTCACGTAACATAGAATAAAGTACCTTTTTCAATGAATTAATATGGATAGAAATTCTTAAACCACTGTAACTTAATAGTCATGTAACATGTTTATTTATCATAAAATATTCTGTCTTTTTGGGCAAGATTATGAAATAATTGAAGTGTTAAGTATCATCATCATCAGCCAGAGAACGTCCTTGCTAGACATAGGCCTTCTCCATTTTTGGTGACTGATGTTTGAATTTGAAAAAGACATTTTTGTCCATATATAATATGTACTGCGTATTAAGAGTGGATAAATATGTGTTCTCCAAAATAATGTGATATTTTGTAGCAAATCATACCATATTCTACAATGATATCCACTTTTTTTTTGGTTTTATCAAGTCTGGCTCAGCTACACAAAAGTAACTTTTCTTCAAATTTGTCATAAACATTTGCAATTGCACTTGAGCTAGGTACTTCCGAGTAATTTTTCCATCCTTTATGTAGTTGTTTTTAGTTTCGTTACTTGTTGAGCATTTAACTTCTATAACAGCATCCCTACAAATACCGTCTGGAGTGGCTACAATAATTGGATACTCAGGTGACAGGTACAGTCCACATGGTTCAATTTTTTTTTAATAATCTCTGCACCGTCTGAATTACTGATGACTCCAATATCCGCCATCTTTCAATAGCAGACGTATCTGGACATTTAGCTCCCATGATAGCAGCTACTAAGGAGCCATCGGGTGTTTTACAGGGACTAACTTCAAAGGCTTTAGAAGCTGTAATTCGACCATATCTCAATTCATACCATAAAGGGCTTTTATGCTGCTTATTTATTTCTTTTCTTATTTGATTGAGAGCAGTTTTATTTAGTTTTCCTTCAGTAACTCTAAAAGCTTGTCTTTATCATGTTTTATTTCTTCACTCGCTTGCACAATGAAATTATGTAAAGGAAACTGCTGAATATCACTGTGCTCAAAATCATTTTGATATTTAAATAGTACACGTGTAGTTATTTTTCTCCTTTTGACAACTTGGAGAAATTCTGTAAACACATTAGTATTTGTTTCATATTCTTGATGTTTTTTCTTAGACAGTTGATTAGCTGTAACATACTTCAAAGTTGTTCCTACTTTAGACAGAGTTGATTTTTTCCTGTAGCATTCAACATCTGTGCAAGAGGGCTTCCACTGCAACGGTGAGTCCACATTAACCCTTTCAGCCCCGCTGTCTACAAATGAGGACATAAAATCGAGCCACAAATTTAGCGCGATAATTTCTAATTTAACTCTTTTTTTACAATTGAAAACCTTGTGAATTGAAAATCATGATGACATTTCCAGTTAACAAAAATATATACACCTAGCGTCCTCTGTTTTCAACTAATAGTACTAATTCTATGTTTCTTATAAGTGATCGGTGAACTTCGAGTACGTGTAGGTAAGTGATTTTCAAAAATACTAAAAAATACTTTTAGTGATAAATTCATTTTGAAAAAAGTATGTGTGGATAGGTTATGATATATTTTCATAATATAAAATAAATTGTGTTTATTACATTTGTACTCATATGCGCACATGGGGATTTTATTGTACTTTTATTTCGATACATTAGTAGATAGGGTATTTGAACAAAATCAGTTTTTATTGCCATTTTGTTAATTTATGTTAAAATCTATTCGGTTTCATAAACTATGTATTTTTTTTGTTAAAAAATCGAAGATGTTCGCCGGGGACGCTTTAAGTGCTCTTGAAAACCTTGACAATGTTTCGGACCTGGACTTATCTTCGGAAGGTGAGGAGGGTGATGCTACCAATGCAGTATGTTAATGACAAATTTGCTTCATTATATGTGTTAGGGCGCAATATTGCGTTGGATGAAAGCTTGACACAGTGGACTGGTCGCTTTAATATTAAGCAACACATCTCAAACAAGACAGCCACAGTAGGCATCAAAACTTACGAAATATGTGAGCCTAAGACAGGCTACCTTTGGCGTTTCGAGGTGGTATTGCCCTTATCACGACATACCATGGGGTGACACCAACGACAAGCAATAACGTCACCAAGCCTGCTCTCATACACGATTACAATATATGTATGGGTGGAGTCGACAAAAAAGACCAAATGAGAAAGATATGTGAGAGAAAGCGGACAAGAGTTTGGTATAAGAAGTTTTTCCGACGACTCTTGAACGCTAGCGTATTAAACGCGTTTATAAGACAAACCGACAAATCAACCATCGAAGCTTCCGCAAATCTTTGGTGGTTCAGTTGTTGGAGCGTCACAACACAAATATCCATAGAATTCAAGACACAATCACACAGCAGTCAAGAGAGCAGATGCCGCAATATTTCAGTCATGAGCGGAGCGTCGCAGGATCATCTGCCCCTCGCCGTCTTAGACGCAAGTACGCTATATGTTCCAAAAGGACTACATCTTAGTGTCCGGGGTGTGACGGCCTGCCGACATGCTTTACACACCAACACAGACAATAATAATAATATATGTATTTATGTTACACACATATAATATTTATGTATTTATTGCCACATCTACACACAATATATACGCATTAATATTCTAACAGTCAATTGAAGTTGGAATACTTCTTGTTCTGAACCACATGTGATGTCTATCTAGGCGTGTTCAGCGTAATTAATGTAATCAATATTGTAATACCGGTGTGGGTCGCCAGAGGCGGTTCGGTCGCTTACCGGGCGTTGTTGCGACGCGTGAGTTTGAGGTTAGCGGCCATTGTTGTTTCATCTTGTTGATATCGGTCGTGTCCTGACCTTTTAATGTAATATATAGACGCTTTCGCTTTGGTTTAGTGATAAGAGACGCCATTACGCCTATTGCTTTGATGCCGCTGAGATCGGTCGCGTACTTAATGATTGAACTAAATGAACTTGTGATTGTGTTTGTGTAAAAGTTGAAAGACTATTGAGAACCCCTGTTGCGGAAGCTTGCTGCAGATTCATCTCTCGGCGGATTGCGGCTTCACGGGAAAGCTAAGTATATCTCATTGCATGTGTGAAATTTATGGCCATAAGTTTTATAATAGTAATGTGATATATTAAGCCGGAATCCAGATATGCAAGGTAATTGCCTTAATTTAAGATTTAATTTAGCTCTGCGTAATCGCAGACAGGTTCATTCTGCTTTGAGCCCTGTGTATAACATTTACTTCCACTGCGCAACAAATCCAGGGTCAGAACTGAACACTTCTCTTAGGTAAGTAAGTAAGTATCCGCATTTTCGATGAGATTTTAAAGTAGGTAGGTACCTATACATCCAGTCAGGAGCGGGAAAAGTACGATAAGCGCTGCATTTTTTGATTGACTGTATAAGTTTTAACTCTTGCCGTTTTTTTCTTCTCTCTCTTGTGAATGCGCGATGTATAAAAGTATGTGTGACTGAAATAGTAGCAATTGGATGTGCAAAGTACAAAAGTGGTATTGGTTTAGCGGTACATAAATCATTGCTATAAGCTCCCTGGTCTTTTTTTTTTTGCATTATCGTATATTTGTGCAACAACATTCTTCTAAGCAGATATGTAACTAACATTAACATGTTTAGCCTATAAACATTTGCCCTTGGGAATTAATATTTTCCCGCTGTAAAAAGTACGATGTTATATAGATATATTTTTTACATACATATTTCAAATTGTGTCTGCGATGGTCAAACACTTGCATATTACATCCAAGTACTAAACGAAAAAGTCTTATCCATACTAATCTAACAATAAAAAAAATGTTTTTTGTTGGCATTTTGCAAGTTTTGTTTACATGTTTGTATTCAATTTTCTTTGAATTGATGCTATTAGGTGGTTTTATTTTGTAGTTTGTTAATTAAAATTATAAGATAATCAAATTTCTGTGGATACAAGTTAGTAGTTATTATATAAATTACATTAGTATCAAGGTAAGATTTTTAATAAAAAAAAACAGTCATCTTTTTGTGTAACTCCTACATAAAATTTATTGAACCTACACTTTTGATACTCTTGTACAACCCAGATAATAACCTTAATTAATTGTTTATTTAGTATTGTAAGGCCTGCGGTTTGAAATGACTTTAAAATATCATGCACACGCAGCCTACTTGAGGCTGTTTGAAACAAAGCCTCCATTTTTGTTCTGTACTTAAAACTTTGATTATGTGAAATAATTGTCATGGTGTCATAACTTGTGTGATATAATTTAATCAATAGTGTATATAAGGTAATAAATAAACACTTTTGGCTCACTAAATATTGGTTTCTTATAATAATATGACCCAAAATCTACTAAATATTTAGGTACCCCAGTTAATATACCAGCAGTACAAGATTATTACTGATGAATATATTACAAAAGTACTATTTCTAGGTAGTAAATTTAATTTTTGAAATGGTACAGATCCATAAAAGGGTTTCCGCAAGACCAAGGGATAAAGAATTGCAGTTTTAGTGTAGGCCGGGCGTGTAGAAACCCTTGTCTGTGGCGAAACCCTCTCCGGGGTCCACAGGCACTGCAGATCGGCCATTTTGCATGCTACATACGAGGGGTTAAAAATATTCGATTTTCTCAAAAAATAATAGACTTAGGCCCACTTGCACGAAACACAGAGTTAAACAAATAAATAAAGTGTGAACTAAACCAGCGTTTAAATTTTAAATAGTTAACTCGTGACTTGTCTTGCACCATTGAAAAGTTAGCAAATCTACGACATCTTTGGCAATCAAATGACCCGACCAAATTTGAATAATTGAATGGTGAATGGTTTCGCATCTACCTTTTTCTTTCTGAAGTATTTTGCATGCATCGGTTTCTTTCCATGGAGTTTGACTTTTGGTTTGTACTACCTTTTTTTTAGTCGTATTATTTTAATGAGCCTCATTCATTCTGACGTATAATTATTGTTTATATTCGTTAATTTTATTTCAAATTGTATTTAATTGGTTTTATTTATTAAAAATGGAAAAGAAGCCGCATTTACAACCCCCAATTTCACAACAAGCAACAACATGCTGTTATGTGATATAATAGATAAATATAAACACATAATTGAAAATAAAAAAACAGATGGAATAATCCTCCTACAAAAACAAAAAGCTTAGTTGGAAGTGGTGAAGGAGTATAACTCATGTACTTTGGAATATTCCCGCAGTCTTGAAAGTCTCCAACAAAATTATAAAAATATCATAAGGAAGGCAAAAAAAAGTACATCGGAATCCAAAATGATGATGAAGTGTACCTACAGGTTAGTAGGCCTGATTTATTGGCCTCTATTTCTGCTCTGTTTGATTTGATCTGACCTCTATAACGTTTAGTTGTTTTGTTTGGGCGGAGGACCACCTCCGAGTAATGTCGACAATCCATTACTCGACAAAATAAAACAGCTTGTCGGACCTGCCATAGATGGGGTATATACAGTTTATGATGGCGATAGTAGTTTAATGACTACACAAAATATTCAACCCATCGAATCTTTCATTTATAGAATTGATACAGGAATGTATGTTGAGTTTGGGACCAATTTTACAATACCCAATGTATAGTGTTTTTGTTATAATGCATGTGTGTAAATTTGCAAAATAATACTTTATTTATTTATTTATTAATCAATTAAACTACGAATGTAGATTGTTGTGAGTTCATCATCATCAGCCTATTGCAGTCCACTGTTGGATATAGGCCTCTCCCATATAACATAGATTGTGAGTTGAACTTTCTTATTTATTAGATTTTTTTTCAGTCGAAGAACCATCACAAGGCTCGTCCAAGATTGTACTTCAAAATGAGGAAGTAATGGATGTCAGTGAGTATAGTGTGGCATATTTGAGGCTCCTAGAACTAGAGTAGCCTGTCTACAAATAATATGGTTTACAATATGGAGGAAAGTAAAACTGCAATTTAAAAATTAGTTTTTATGTAATACTTAAATATTGTACCTATATATTACTTATTATAATTATTATAAAGTTACACACATTTATTTAATATATACATTTATAATCACAATATCAACTGGATTTACGGCTTTTTTTATCCAGATAGGCCACTATGGCATCAAGAAGTAATGTATTAATAAATAAAAATACAAACATAGGCCAGAAGTATATTTGTTAATAATAAAGAATAAACCTTAAATTTAATCTATCACTGCTGTAATTATCCGTGATATCTATGGTATTGCTAATAATGGGGCTGACTTGAATCGAAAGAAGTATATAACTGATGATAATTAGGTAAAGGTAAAGGACCGACCGTTCGACCCAGACCTTTTATTGAACCGCTACAGCTTACTAGATAAACTGTTGGGTGTCACCGCTTGGATCAAGCGCTTCCTTTGGAATTGCAGACACCCATAGGACAAACATCTGACCGCGTTTCTATCGCCTCAAGAGCTACAGGATGCTCTTCTTCATTGGGTTCGCTCTGTGCAGGAGGCACACTTTGAGAACGAGATCGACATATTGAGGAGGGGCATGTCCAAATTGTCTATTCTCTTTGCCAGGCCAAGGGAACATGATTTTATCTCTTTCAAAGCAAAGGGTTTATGTTTTCCCACGTCATTTTCTTTACATTTTCATGCATCTTACCTATTTTCACTTACTACAAGTTATTCAAGACGCAAATAGTACGTTAAATCCATAGAAAATATTTACCCAGCTTCAGAGGTTTTCTTAGGCCTGGTTAAGGGTTAAATAAATAAAATGGATAATAAAAAGTGGAAATTTCCCATAGTAGTAAATATAGTTGCTAGTTGTAATTATTAAATTGAAAACATCTTGTATTTCTTAGTGATGTAGATTTTATGTAGTTGAAGCCTTGCGTAATAGTTGTAGGTGCTAACTGTCGTAACAGTTCCTTAACCTGGAAAGATAGAATAGCATTGCTTACCTGCTCTTCCAAAAATGTTACATTTTGAAATTAAAGAACCCATACAGATGTATAAAAAAACTTTTTCTAATATAGCTCCTTGTTTGTTCATGTGTATCTTCGTTATTATGTTATCTGTGTTTACAGAAGTTTCTTGCAGTAGGTATGGCTGTCGTTTCGTTTTGTTCTCTAACCTCTCCAAATGCCCTAGTTCTTGTCACTCTTTATGTAGTACAATATTGGACCCTACTATTTTACTTCCTTATTAATAGAAAGTGTCCTGCTACATTCTTTATGCTGACCTCTAGCCAGGGCTCTTTATTATTATATTCTCGGCCCAGCTAATGCTACACCTCATGACTTACCGGGTGAGAAACCTCGTATGTTTGTCGCCATCTCGCTCGTATACTTATTGTTATTGAATCAGGCTTCAGGGCTGCGAGACACATTATTTGATCATAATACGGACGATTATGCATGCACTGCAAACTGATACAGGTATGAAGTGCATACATATGCGTCTCCTCTAACATATTTTGTACTATGTAACTTGTGTGTATCAAATCATTCATCTAACCGCATCACGCTTTCCACTAACTAGGTGCTTTTTAAGAGCAGGCTATCGTACGGAGAACTCGTCGCAGAGCTATGAGACCAAGGGTCCTACCAAGTTTTTGGGTGAGTATTTCTATCTCTCCTTAATATTCTATTACATTTGCACTTATCATTTCATCATGCACAATATACAAGGTTGATACAAGCGAGAGGCATTAAATGAAACCACATATTTACTGTATTATTTTCAGGCTACACAACAAAAATCAGATCAATCGGAGCAATAAATTAGCCACAGAAATATTTTAAAGTTTTTTTCTCACTTCGTTCTCGCTATATCGCAGCTGATCGCCGACTATGACCGGCCAGAGTCACACACCCGTACGAGGTTGCCCTTAGCTGCACGAGACGGTACAAAGCATATTTATGTTTTTTCGCTATTTAACTTGTTTGAAAAATAGTATTTTCGTATAAGTATATTTACGACAAGTGTCGTAAACTTATTTTTAATAGATTCGGATTAACTGTAGGCACTTATAGTAAATGTGGTTTAATTTAATGCCTCTCGCTTGTATCAACCTTATATGTAGTCTTTTGTGTTTCTTGTTGAACTGTTTTCTTTCTAAGATTTCAAAACCTTTTATTCAAATTTGAAATAAGATGGAACAAAAATACAATGGAGAAATGGATTTCACTCTAAGTTAAAAATTAAAACTCACGCCACAAATTGTCCATATTAAAAAGGTGTAGACTGTTTTGACAAAGGATCTCGTTTAAATGACTTATGAAAAACTATCTCACTGGCGAAATTTTGTGTTAAGGCTCTCTATATTACGTATTGTAATGTACAGACGCAAGTGCGTGCGCAAAATCTAGTGCCATCTGTAATACCTTGTATTTGGATGGGACAGAGTTCGATACGACAGGTCTCTAACGCCACTGTAACTGAGTGTACCTCGTATTTTAGGGTGGATGTAGGAGTAGGACACTTTGACACCGGAGTTGACAGATGCCTACCACATAACGCATGTCCACATCCCTTTACTGATAATACGCCAAAACATGACACATTTCTGTGTCTGCTTCCTATGGCTGACCAGAAGCCACGAGCCGCTCGCGCGCGGCCCCGGCCGCGCTACCTCTCGCGCTACGTCTACCACACGCCGGTGTATGAAAAAAACCTGTCGCCCATCATGCCCAAGTTAACACGATAAATTGCCAATCTGAGGCTTTTGGTGATCAATCTATACTATCCATACTAATATTATAATTTATAATAATTGCGGAAGTGTGTTTGTTTGTTTCTTTGTCCTTCTTTCTTCGCGCTACGTGTTCCGCACGCCGGTGTACGAAAAAAACCTGTCGCCCATCTTGCCCAAGGTAGCACGATAAATCGCCAATCTGAGGCTTTTGGTGATCAATCTATACTATCCATACTAATATTATAATAATTGCGGAAGTGTGTTTGTTTGTTTCTTTGTCCTTCTTTCTTCGCGCTACGTGTACCGCACGCCGGTGTACGAAAAAAAACTGTCGCCCATTATGCCCAAGGTAACACGATAAATCGCCAATCTGAGGTTTTTGGTTTTGGGTTTTCCTATGAAGTTGCCGTTTTGTCGTACCGGCCATTTCGAATCAAAATGATTTGTTTCTGGCTGATAATTCTAATTTTCAATTAATTTTATTTTAAAAACATGGTATTATTTTTTATAAAATCGTCATTTTTTTAATAGTTAGTGTTTGGTTTTCATCGCATTCGAACATTCTGTTATCATGGATACGTTAAAAATTCGAGTAATTATGAAATATGAGTACCGTCGTGGCAGCAAAGCGGCACAAGCGGTACGCAACATCAATGACGTTTACGGAGCAAACACTACAAACGAATGCACCACCCGTTATTGCTTTGCCCGCTTCCGTGCTGGAAATTTTGACCTGAAAAATGAACCCCGTGGTCGTCCAAAAACTTTGGTCGACAATGACGAATTAAGGGCGATTCTGGAAGCTGACGATACTCAAACTACGGCTGAAGTAGCAGCAGCTTTCGACGTTAGCATCAAAACGATATTGATCCATTTGCGTCAAATTGGCAAGGTAAAGAAGCTCGATAAATGGATACCCCACGAACTCAATGATCGCCAGCGCGCAGTACGCGTCGAGACGTGCCTTGCACTGCTCAACAGGCATACAAATGAAGGAATTCTAAATCGTATTGTTACTTGTGACGAGAAATGGATCCTGTTCGACAATCGTAAACGCTCAGCAAGTTCGTTGGACCCTAGTTCAGCACCCAAACAATGCCCTAAACAAAAACTTACCCCTAAAAAAGTGATGGTGACTGTTTGGTGGTCTAACGCGAATGTTATTCATCACAGCTTCTTACCAAACGGGACGAGCAATACCGCAGATGTGTACTGTAAAGAACTAAACACAATGATGGAGAAGCTCGCACGTCTCCAACCAGCTTTGGTCAATCGTTCGGCTCCACTGCTCCTGCACGACAACGCACGACCTCATACTGCACAGCAGACGGTCTCCAAGCTACAGGAGCTGGGGTTGGAAGTTCTTCGTTATCCGCCGTATTCACCAGACCTTGCGCCTACAGACTTCTACTTTTTCCAGAATTTGGATAACTTCTTGGTGGGAAAAAAGCTCAACCGAGAGGCAGTACAAAATAACGTGTTAACCTTTAAAAATGTCTAATTTTTGTTTGTGAGAGTTAATTTAATTTCATGCTATGTTTGGTGTGGGCTATATAGCTGTAAGTGTAAGAATTGTAAATTGAAATAAATAAATGAACGATACGCCTATAAAAGTCAGCAAAATCGGAGGTTATGCAGACGTAACTGAAGGGAATGAAGAAAAGGGGAATCCAAACCTACCTCACCACAATGGGGCTAACATCCAAGTTTCAATCTGATCAGAACAAATTCATATAACCTTAGTGTAGGAAAAAATAGTAGACAACAATTTTTCCGACTCACAAAATTTCAAAAATTCAAAACACTCTTCATACACACACGCCGGTTGCGAAGACTCTTCACGGCCCCGGCCGGGGCCACGCGCCCGCCGCGCTGCCTCTCGCGCTACGTGTACCGCACGCCGGTGTACAATAAAAACCTGCCGCCCATCATGCCCAAGGTAACACGATAAATCGCCAATTTGAGGCTTTTGGTGATTAATACTTGTAATCTAGCTCGGACCGACGACACCGCCATTTGCAAGAATGTCACTCTCCGCTAGTGCGTCCGAACAAAGCAGATAGGTTAGAACTCGTTTTAGCGTTGCCGAGAGAAGAAAGCGATATTGCAAGTGTTTTTAGGTGGTACTTGGTTTAAAAACTGACATGCAGTTATGTAAGTACCCGAGATTATGCTTTGTTTTAATCCTAAGCTTATTGTAGAAAACCAAAACATTTAATTAAGACAACATTTTTTCGCCGGTAACGTTTGAGGTTACAATTTTTTTCATTTTGTTTACTTAAATGTGGATCGGGGCAGAATGATCGGGGCATAATGGGACACTATCCCGTTTTGCCCCGTCCTTGTAATTAAAATAATATTTTCTGTGTATGTGATATTTTGTAGTAATATCGACTTAAATCAGACTCAAAGATATTTTGGTTTGTTAATATATCTAGGTTTTTACATATTTCTGTTTATTCTGGACGTTTTAAATAGCTAATTTTGCTTGCTATATCTGTTTGTTTTAGATAATAAATACTGACTGCACAGTCACACAATGATGGACTCGGAGAACTCTGAATAAGCAGTTATTAACTTCACCGAGCAAGCTTCGACGTCAATATTTCGAGATAAAGAAAAAACTCCCGAGAGGCAAATGAAGGGAATTACTTCTTTTCTAGTAAGTCCTGAAAATATTATGGCTATACCTAAGGAAGTAAGAACTGAAGAAAGAAAGACTAGGAAACGAGGGAAGACTGCAATACTAACCGAATCACCTTACAAAATGATCTCATGAAAAATATAAGTATTAACGAAGGTAAAAGCAAGAAAAAGACTGATAATCAAAAGACTGAAAAGGGTAAAAAACAAATGAAGAAACCTTGAAAAAAGACTAAGAAGAAAAAAGAAGAGAAAGACACGACTGACAAGGAGTACCCTGAGAAAAAGTGGCAAATTAAATAGTGGAACTTCAATTCTAAGATACTTCATCACCAGAAGAGGATGATGACTTTGCCTTTTTTTTTTTTTTTTTTATGGTA
>LUGF01002288.1:0-10227 GCA_001625245.1 Calycopis cecrops
AATCTTGAAGACGTTATTCATATCGAAAATATGTTAAATGTGTAAATAAATAGAGAACGGTATTTTTTTGTTGTTTTATTAAACACTTCATACTATCATTCTGATAAACCTTTTGTCGCTTCTATAGCTAAACCGCATATTCTATGATTTATTATAATTCAAGGACAAAACTCTACAAAATATAACTATCTCTTGCTTTTACATACGTTCCGCATTATCTATTGCAGTCGAAGTTGACGTTTATTATAATTTGATTTGACATTTTAAATTTAACAAGATTTGTCATTTTTTGACAACGGAACAATATTTGAACGCCGCTTACTATGAACGTAGCATATCTATACTTTTGTAATATCATTGACTATTTCATAACTATATTTTTGGCTATACATACTTATGACATAGGGATGGAAATAATAAAATTTGTAAAATATGTAAAAGTACACTACCTATTTATTATATTTTCGTACACTGAAAAATAAAAAAAAATATTTCCTGTTTCTATATGTCTGTCCTAAAAAAGGGGAGTAATGTTTTCAGGGTTAATGTATGTATGTATATGTATATGAGCTTTTCTTCAACGTAACTTCCAGATGCCTGAACAACTATTAATGTATGGAGTATCGTTAGAATCCTCACATCATCATCAAAGTGACAGCTATGGTGTCGCGTTTCGTGCGTGGTGTAAGTAGCCGGTGGCCCATGAAGGTAGGAGGGAAAAGGAGGGCAGCGCATCTGTATAGCCTCTATGAGGATGTCTGTGGGCGTCGGTAGTCATGAAAATGGCTACAACTGCTCATTTGCCCTATAAATATATATTATAAAAAAAATCTCCACTGACTTTTGGCTACAATTACATACAATTTTTGGGTACAATAGCACAAAATCCTAAACATTTCATTCTTTCTATAAAACATCCCCGACTGCAATAAAAATGGTATTTACTTATTTAGTCACCTAGTAATTTAACAGATTTTCGTTTGGCATGAACAGACGAAAACAGTGCACGAAGGGGGGAAGAATTACGTACTACAAATTATGTAGAAGGATGGCACTCTCGATTAAATCGGTTTGTGAGTGTTAAAAACCCATCTATCGCAAAAGTGCTTAATATTTTAGAAAAAGATCTGAAGATCTGGAAGTTACGTTGAAAAAAAGCTCATATACATATACATACATACATTAATCCTGAAAACATTACTCCCTTTTTTTAGGACAGACATATAGAAACAGGAAATATTATTTTTTATTTTTCAGTGTACGAAAATATAATAAATAGGTAGTGTACTTTTACATATTTTACTAATTTTATTATTTCCGTCCCTATGTCATAAGTATGTATAGCCAAAAATATAGTTATGAAATAGTATTAAAAGTGTCTTTTCGTAGCTAGTTACAGAAAGTTACGAATATGGAAAAAAACCGTGTTTATTCGTAACTAGTTACGAAACAGCGAAAAAAATTCCACATTCGTAACCAGTTACGAAACTTTGGTTACGAACGTGCACGAAGGGAGCGAGAGGTACCTCCCCAGTCGTGCCGGCCCAATTCAGCTGCATGCAAGCATACAGCGTGGCACTACCTCTTACTAGAGCTACCTGAGGCCATTAACGCCCACATTTGTTTAGGTAGCGAGCGTAGTCTTGTTACCCTCATTGTCCTGTCTACACACCTATCATTTGATGCTGCTAGACTAGGCATGGATTTAATGCAGCAATCTCTTAGGGTAATCACACCAAAAGCGCGGCGAAGCGCAGCGAAACGGAGCACAGTTTATGTGTCATGAATTTGAACTTTATAATAATTTCTATAATACTACTATAGTAATGAAAATAAAGTTGAAATTCATATGACACAAACTGCGCTCCGCTTCGCTGCCCTTCGCCGAGCTTTTGGTGTGAATTGACCCTTACTATTTTGCACGGATTGCCGCGGCCAACGTAAACGCTACTGAACGGATTTAAATAAAATCTGATTAGCTATAGATAAAAAGTCGGCAACGCATCTGTTAGACCTCTGGTGTTACGGATGTCTGTGGGCGTTAGTGTTCACTCTACATCAGGTGACCTAACTGCTCGTTTGCCTCCTACGCTATATAAATATATATAAAACCCTGAAAAATTAGGTAAAATTTTACACGGATTGTTCTGAGCGGGGTTTGAAGTGTTAAATAAAATTAAATAAGTTATTTTGTAAAAAAATATATTCGACGGAATGTTTCGGCATGTTTCGTTTCTTGTTTCAAAAAATGTTTCTTCGAAAATCTTTCAGTGTAAATCTGAAAAGAAATAATATGTTCAATGTTCGTTGTTACAATTTCTGAATTTCGGCAAGGAGTAGGCACAAACGTAAGGGCTACATGTATTTTAATTGTAAAATTACATCCTGGCAAAATTTTCATAATCTATTATTTTATAATATTTTTTATATTTCAACGACCGCCAAGATGTTAAAATTGGTTACAAATGGTAACAACAATGATTTTTTATATAAACATTTTGGGCAACAAATTATTTACTGGAAAAAATTATTATATTGTAAAGTTATATTGTTGGTTTCATTTAATGCCTCTACTCTTATCAACCCTATATACGAGTATAAAATGTGCCTGAATAAGGACCACAATGACCACCAGAAAGTGAATTTAAATTTTGTCATTTGCACATAGGTTAGTTCTATGGAATTTCTTTTTTCTGTGCATTTTGACAGCATCGGCGAAATTGAATTAATGTCCGTGCTGAAAATCACAAGATGCAACCCTATTTGGCTTATTTCGAACGACATCGAGCCTCGTGTAAGCGAGAGGCACAATACGTGACCATGGGTGTGTATACTACTAACAAAATGCACGTGAATTTTGATGCCGACGCATTACAAAGCAAAAAGCTTACCTTGTCAGCAACACCCGCCACAACCACCACAAGGGCCGCAGCAGTATCCACAGCTACTGTAACAGGGGCCGCAACAGGGGCTCGAGCAGCAAGGGAACCCGCAGTAGCCTCCCGCACAGCAGCCTCCGTAGTACCCCTGCATTGTTACTTATTTTTATTTTTTTTTGTTACTTGTGTGTTACTTTTAATTTCATAAAAAACGTTTTTTGTAACGTCCTTCACTGATGATGGTTCAACCAAAACGCAAGACAGACGAATGCCGAATTTTAAGAAAAGAGGAATATTTATATGTTACTATTTTTTTTTAATCATAAAAGTAGTATAGAGTGCCAGTCTTAGATCATTTTTTGATTTTACTGGCCAGCAATATATTTGTTGCCAGGTACGTGCCTCACTCTAGTGCGCACAACGCGGACTAAACTCCTCCGTTGTTGCGCCTGGTGATTAGAGTTCTTTTTCTTTCAGGGACTCTCGCATACTTTAATATTGTCCGGTCCAGGTCTATTACGTCAGCAAAACCATTTCATGAGGCGGCAACCGGGAGTTGTTTGTATTTTGTTACTAATTTGTTGCTAATTTGTACCGCAAGAGTTAATTTTTTGCTCCACTAGTTTGCCTAAAAACGCGGTTTTGCTAGCGTAATATTACGCCAGCAAAACCACAATCCACATCTCGGGTTCTAAATGAGCTAGCGATACGAATCAAACGGTGATTTTGTTGCTAATTTGTTGCTAATTTGTACCGCAAGAATTATTTTTGTTGCTCCACTAGTTCGCCTAATAGCGCGGTTTTGCTAGCGTAATATTACACTAGCAAAACCACAATCCACATCTCGGGTTCTAAATGAGCTAGCGATACGAATCAAACGGCTTATTTTGTTGCTAATTTGTACCGCAAGAATTAATTTTGCTGCTCCCCTAGTTCGCTAATAGCGCGGTTTTGCTAGCGTAATATTACGCTAGCAAAACCACAATCCACATCTCGGGTTCTAAATGAGCCAGCGATACGAATCAAACGGCTTATTTTGTTGCTAACTTGTACCGCAAGAATTCATTTTGCTGCTCTACTAGTTCGCCTATTGCATACTGCATTTAATTTATGTTGTATAGCTACGCCCCGCGGTTGCACCCGCGTAAATTTCGGTCCCGTGGGAAATAATTCCATGGCATCCCATAGGAACATTTTTAGGGATAAAAACTATCCTGTGTTAATCCAAGTTCCACTCTATGTGTGTGCAAATTTCATGAAAATCGGTTCAGCAGTTTTTGCGTGAAGGAGTAACAAACAAACAAACAAATATACAAACTTTCGCATTTATGATATTAATAAGAAAGAAGATAAGATTTTATTATGGGTGCATTTTAAACCTGAAACAAGTTTTTTTTTAATGTTATAGGGGGCAAACGGGCAGTCGGAGCCATTTTCATGACTACCGATGCCTGTACTGCCGTAGTTTCTCCTCCTATTTTCATGGGATACTTCAAACTTACACACCGCACGTAACGCGACAGCACAGCTGTCACTTTACGCCGGTCCCGTGTAAGCTAGAGGTACCTCCCCGGTCGTGCCGGCCCAATTCGGCTGCATGTAAGCATGCAGTGTGGCACTACCTCTTACTAAATACTACTACTACTATTATTATTACTATTAATAAAAACATATTTGACATTTTGACGAGTTTACCTAAAAGTTCGCAGGCGTTTTTTACGACAGGATTCAAAAAGTAATTTCTGTAATTCTATTTTGAATAAAAACTTTTTCATTTTCATTTTTCATAAAAAAAACATTTTTTTTTTCATTTGTGTGGCTCTTATTAAATAAATCTTTTCCTTCTTTCTTTCCTTTTTCTTATTGTATTTTCTAGAAATAGCTTAGTTGCTTCCTTGCGAAAAGTTGACTTCACGATAAATTGCAGTCATGTTTCATTTAGCTATGAATAAGCAGCAAAATAAACAGGTTTTTTTTTTCAAAATAAACCCTTTCCTTTGAGGCGGGTTATGTGGCGCAACAAAATAAGCCGTTTGACTTGTATCACTAGCTCATTTAGAACACGAGATATGGATTATGGTTTTGCTAGCATAATATTACGCTAGCCAAACCGCGCTATTAGGCGAACTAGTGGAGCAAGTAAATTAATTCTTGCGGTACAAATTAGCAACAAATTAGCAACAAAATAAGCCGTTTGATTCGTATCGCTAGCTCATTTAGAACCCGAGATGTGGATTGTGGTTTTGCTAGCGTAATATTACGCTAGCAAAACCGCGTTTTTTAGGAGAACTAGTGAAGCAACAAAATTAATTCTTGCGGCACAAATTAGCAACAAAATACTAACTACTCGTGGTTGCCGCCTTATGAAATGGTTTTGCTGGCGTAATATTACGCTTGTAAAACCGCGTTTTTTAGGAGAACTAGTGGAGCAACAAAATTAATTCTTGCGGTACAAATTAGCAACAAATTAACAACAAAATACTAGCTACTCCCGGTTGCCGCCTTATGAAATGGTTTTGCTGACGTAATAGACCTGTCCGGTCCGCTCTCTGCAAGTCCTCGGTTATTCGGGGGACTATTTGTACGCGGTACTTTTAATCCCTTATTTGCGTTACTCTAAACAGATGGCAATAATTGCCATCTGATATTCAAGAAGATGAATGATGTAGAATTAATTATTCTACTAGTATATTACTATTATCTAGCTATTTATGTAGGAAAT
This sequence comes from Calycopis cecrops, assembly GCA_001625245.1. Classification (NCBI taxonomy): domain Eukaryota; kingdom Metazoa; phylum Arthropoda; class Insecta; order Lepidoptera; family Lycaenidae; genus Calycopis; species Calycopis cecrops. The sequence goes on from LUGF01002288.1 coordinate 5,602, forward strand.
AATAATATACTAGTAAAATTGCCACCGAATTTGCAGACCCTTGAAATATTTCAGGATATACAAGCAAAGTTGGAAACATTGCCTTAATAATAAAAAGGCAGGCAGGCGTAGATAAAACAGACATGTAACATTTTTTTAATCAGAAAAAAATATTCTTTATTCAAAATTGATTTATTGCTAGCAGATTTTCAAAATGTGAAATTTAGTTATTGGCCAAAATTCATGACAAATTTATGTAGTAAATAATTTTAAATAAAAAATAATTTTACTAAAAAAATTTAAAATTTAAAATTCTATAAAAATATCTAAATTGTTTTCGGTTTAACAATTCAATATTCCAGTTTCACAAAGATAATATTCGCATAAAACGATTTTTTTTTTCGAAAATAAAAATTTGAAAAAAGTGTTCAGGTAATATGCATATCTTTTTTGGTCTATTTTATTTGTTGTACAGCTTCTTTCCCAATAGAGGAAGGGGGCCGGGGGGGCCTTCTTCTTCTATTAAGATCAATAAAACTTCGGCCGCTATAATAGGAGGGCCCTGGATCTACAACCAACAGGATCCCTCCAGCGACAGTCTCGCCACGGTGAAAAGGCCAGACTTCTCCTCCTTGGGGACTGTCCGACTGCTTTTGAACAGTCGCTACTCCAACGTTGGAACCGTTCCTATCCTGATTACTAGTCCCAATACTCCAACGGAGCACGCCATGCCAATCCACGCCGCCATGTGCTAATTCACGGTTGGAGAACCTGCGGCATTGGCTGACTCGGACCGCTACCCAGGGGCCAAACATCAAACGGCCGCAGAGGACAAGGAGGACAACGACACACCGCATCTCTTCCTCTGCGGCCCCACCTCCAACGAATCAGACGGTGCGCCCCCGTTCAGTCGCGGGAGACAGGGTGCACGGCAACGACACACCGAGACGCCTCTCCTCCCACTACCCCTCAATGGACGCATCCAGAGCCGGCCCTGGGGGAAGCCCACTTCGCGTCCCCTCCGAGGATCCCTCTTGGCTTCTCCGTGGTGGGTCAAGCCACGGTTACTAAGCCCCCTCACCACTACAAGGTGGAAATCCGTCGAGGGAGGGAATATTATGACCTATCGTATTATAATGTGCAACATTAAATCCATGTGATGTAGATAGATACATATTATGTAGTACTATATTTTGACGAACAGGCCGGCGCAGTGGTACAGGGCTCGGATAAGCGGAGCATGTTGTGCCTGGAGTCGCGGGTTCGAATCCCGCCTTGGTCGTGAATGTTTATCTATGTATTTTATGTGTATGTATTTCTAGTAAGTCTTAAATATATAAATATTATATATAATATTTAATGCTTTATGTAGTGTTTACTTACTCATTAACTAATATAGATAATTATTATATATCCGTAAACATAATATCTAAGATATAAATAATGTAATAAACTAATGTCGGCTTCCTGACCCACACGTCAAGAGTCTCGTCTACCTCAGCTCTGGTCTCTAGCCAGTGATCTGTTCATCATTTGACTCACTCATCTTCCAATGACTCTCATTGGTCTCATTCTGCGTGTTCGTCAGCAAGACGACAGAATATAAATATAATAGATTATACGTACAATATATCATATTACAAATATGAACAATTATATACTTATTTATTTACTTGTTATAGCTTGTATACTACAGTTTATATGTGTAATAACTCGTATTTTTGAAGTCCGGAATCCACGCGGGCGAAGCTGCGGGCGGAAGTTAGTTATTATTTGTCTTATATGAATGGTTGCACTATACGTTGAATAAGTTTGCTATTTCCTCGCTCATTTAACTTAGATATGCCTGTGAGGAACTGCTGTCAAGGCTGCCAAGGCCCCATGTGCGGCCCGTGCGGTGGAGCCTGTAGCTCCCGCGCGGAGAATCCGTCCGCGGTGGGCCCGTGCTGCTCGCATGCCATGCGGGGGCCCTGCTGCAGCGGGCCCTGTGGCGGACCCTGTGGCGGGCCCTGTATCGGGCCCTGTGGCGGGTCCTGCGATGCGCCCTGTAGCGGCGGGTCCTGCCGCGGGCCCTGTGGCGGGCCCTGTGGCGGGTCCTGCGGCGGGCCCTGTGGCGGGCCCTGCAGCGGTATACACGGGTAATTTTGTTTTGTCGTTGTTTTATCTGGAATCTTTTTCTCCAATTACTTAAATTATACAGCGTGAATTTATGGTTTTCGAACCGAAGAATGTGAATTTGTGACCTATAGCGCCCATAACGATTAAGTAAGTAATAAGATTAAATAAAAAAGTTTCAATTTTAATATTCATTTTTATACTTTCTATTTCGCCGTATAAGGGGCAAACAGCGTTGCCAGATTTTTTTTTTTTGCAAAGTCGGGATTTTGAAACTTTTTGAGTGAAAAAAGCGGAATTGTATCGTCGAAAGCGGGACATAGTAAAAAAACGTATATAATCATATAAATTAAAGTCAAAATAAGTTTTATTTATTAGATAAAATTGGTGTTTCAAATAATAGTCCTAGTAATAGGCGGCCAGTCCACAAGTCTTGTCCGTGCCACTCGGCCGAGCTTCCTCAGGACGCACGGTCGAGTTATCCCCGAAAGCGGGACCAAACCTGTTCCGCGCGGGACATTTAATTTTGATTTAAAAATCGGGACGTCCCGCCTAAATCGGGACGTCTGGCAACGCTGGGGCCAACCCACACGTACCACAACCACACCACATCGCAGCGTCAAAATATAGTCAAGCTGTGGTTACGTGTGCGCATAGTGATTAGTGAATAGTGTCGAATCATTCTTAACGTATGAATTCTGCGGATCGCCGCGGCCGCGGCCGGCGCGGCGCCCGCGCCACCGTCGCGAAATGTATCAGCTGATTGATTCGTCCTAGGCGAGGTTGTCGCGCTCGTTTTTAATTCAAATGTAATGTGCCTTCGTAAATACGTATTTTAATTTTCGATATTTAACCGTGAATTGGAATGAATTATTTCATAAGGGACAGTCAACTGAATTTATATATTTTACGTGTATTTAACTTAACATTCCGAACTATCTACAAAATAATTAATGTAGAAACGTACCAGTTAAGATTTTCAGAATTAATTTCGTTTTTTTCTCAATAATTAAGTAATAGCTCGAAATTGATTCGATTACACGAAACCCGTACATTTTAAACTAGTCTTTTATTTTTCCCAATGTGTTTTAGAACGTATGTTGGCTTTTGTATCTATTGTTTGTAACCATTGCTAAAAGGCATTTCTTGTCTGTTGGTGTTAACAACACAATTACAAATTGAACTGTAGATACCATTAGTAAGCACTCATTTTCACGTAAAACACAAATTGTTCGGTCAACAACGAGTAGCACAACAAACAAGCGACGAAGACGACGTTATCACTATATCATAACGACACGCAAACAGAGACAGACACACAGTCGCGATGCAGGTACACTACACCCCGTCCGGGGGATCCGGACGCGGACGCATTTCAGACCACAACAACACCCTGACAGACAGCAGCACACGTTCGGCTCCGATTAGCCAGAACGACGATGTTAATTCAGTCTTAGTCAATAACGACAGTGCTTTATTACAGAGCTCAAATCAAACCGCCGTACCGGTGTAGTCGTACCACCCGCCAGTGGTGGAGGGGGGGTCCGGGCCCCCCAGTCATGATAGCTCATAGAGCTCTTCTAGCTCATGACCCGTGTCGACCACGTTTTAGCTGCCGCGCGTGAGCTGCTCCCCTCCGTTAGAGGTGGGGAGAGGAGGACACCCGCTGTCCTCGGCCAAGATAATAATAGTATAACCTATTAATCGCAATAGTCCGGTTTGCCTTCTCCCAGTAGCTGGGAAAGAAGGAGGGGTCCGCCCCCCCATCGACCACAAATACAGAGGCTTGAGCTCCCCAGTGTGCTCGCCTCTCATATCGATGAAGCTGCACTGACCTTCTGTCTTAGCATAGTTCTACCTATTATACGATAGTAAAAATCTTACTACAAGCGTAATATAGCGTTACCATTAGTGCTCACTTTGTGGTCGAGCGCAATGTATATCCATTTTAAAAAAAAGTGTCATTTTATTAAATTAACTATATAAATAGGTTCTGTTATCGACGCAGAATTCAAAATTTTCGTTTCGAAAACGACCTTAAAATCGCCCTGTATGATGATTGCCTCGTGGTCAAGTAGTATGCATGTTCAACCACAGTCGGGAGTTCCCAGTTCGAATCCCAACTCGGACCAAAAATTGTTATTAGGGCTTCTATTTCTCAACAGTCCGGAGTCAGGAAGTTGGCGGGGTTACACTCCCGTGCCTCGGAGAGTCGCGTCGGAACTGCGCATGATTTCTCTCCGGTCGTGTCGGACTGCAGTCGATCAGAATAGGAGAATGAGGAGAATGAGAGACAGTGCACTTGTCTGCGCAAACACTTGTGCACTATAATATATTCTACGCATATGGGTCGACGCTAGGGTTGCCATCCGTCCGGGTTTCCCCGGATTTGTCCTAGTTTAGAGGGCGTCCGGCGAGCGTCCGGGCGGGGTTTTATTTGTAGTCCGGATTTTGATTTGATTGATTTGATTTTTGAATGATTGATTTGATTAAAAAAACTAAGACTAAAAATTTCAAGTATTGGAAGAAATG
>LUGF01002288.1:11225-23428 GCA_001625245.1 Calycopis cecrops
TGATTTCTCTCCGGTCGTGTCGGACTGCAGTCGATCAGAATAGGAGAATGAGGAGAATGAGAGACAGTGCACTTGTCTGCGCAAACACTTGTGCACTATAATATATTCTACGCATATGGGTCGACGCTAAAGATCGGCTGTTGTAGTTGGAATTAGCTTAGCACATTATCATTATTATCCTGATGAGCTGGGAACGGATTGTATGCAACATAAAACGCCTACTACATGCATGCAAATGCATGCATCACTGACGAGCCACGTGCATCACATTTCAGCGCACGGTGTGGCGTAGCCGCCTCGTACTTCGGGTTCGGGCACGGCGGCGTCGGCGGCTGCAGCGAGAGCATGTGCGGGCCCTACCCCGGCTGCTGCTGGTAGACCTGATGGTACGGATGGCTGTGCCGGAGCGTCGATATGACGTCATCGACGCCAGACGCACAGATATGAAGTATACGTACCATTGTGTTTGTCTAGTCAATCGTTTGGTTAATAAATTGTTGTGCATGACTTTTGGTTTGTTTTCAATTAGATATGAATTCGCCGTTAGAGCACAGGCGTAGCGTGAGTGACTTTGAAAATGTCAAATGTCATACATTGTGGGTGAGATACGCGCGTTTTTTTTTCAAATAATCCAAACATTGCGATTATTTTGTAAAACCCGAGATTCAACATAAAGGACGGGTAAAAAATTAATTGTCCATTAAATAATACTACTTTGTAAAAGATTCTTATTGAAGAATCAAATCTTTACCCTGGAATATAAAAATAAGTTTTGAGAAATCTATAAAATAGGTCCCCCCCGAAGATGCTGTCACCTTGTGTGTAGGAGCCTTAATGCCTGTGTTCCCGGACAGGGTTTGGAGAGGAGAGGCCAGACAGCAGCAATATATAAGTGTAGGTACAAACAAAATATGATTTTAAGGTCAACTTTATGAAACACTAGCTTACGCCCGCGGCTTCGCCCACGTGGGTTTCGGACTTCAAAAATGATTCAAAATTTTAACTTATTGTTATTCTGATATGAAAGCTATATTACTGTAAAGTTTCATAAAAATCCGTTCAGTAGTTTTTGTGTGAAAGAGTAACAAACATTCTCACAAACTTTCACCTTTATAATATTAGTAGGATTTTACAACTTACTCCTGTCAAAACCTTTGTTTCTTGATGCATTCAGTTTGTATAGTCTCTTAGTGCCGTCGCTGACTTAAGCGGGCGCACGGCGCGGGTGTCCGCCTCGCGGGCTTGTTCATGTAATTTCCTAGAACAGCGCTGACTTAGTGCGTTCGCTGACTTAAGCGGGCGCACGGCGCGGGTGTCCACCTCGCGGGCTTGTTGATGTAATTTCCTAGAGCAGCGCTGACTTAGTGCGTTCGCTGACTTAAGCGGGCGCACGGCGCGGGTGTCCGCCTCGCGGTCTTGTTCATGTAATTTCCTAGAGCAGCGCTGACTTAGGCGGGCGACCCGTCAGGCGTGCGCACTGCGATGTCATCCGCGAGGCGGACCCCGCGCCGTGCGCCCGCTTAAGTCAGCGACGGCACTTAGGGATATATTTCACCAGTACACCATGGTGGCGCAAGCAGTCGCCGCTACCAATGAAATGTATACAGCTCTATAGAGCGTTACTCACTTTCCCCCTTATTAATAAACGTGGAATAACTATATCCAAGTAATAACCTAGTAATAAACTGACATCTGTCAAATTCCATAATTTTTGTGTTTTTTATTATGAAATTTGACAGAATATGTCAGTTTATTACTAGGTTATTCTTTGGATAGAGTTATTCTATGTTTATTAATAAGGGGGCTGGTGTTCGTTTGGTCGATACACCTAGTCTCCAATCGATTTTAGGCGCCGACTATACCTACAGTATGTTTGGTCTGAACATCTGAAATCTAAACATAAATCGCTCGTCTTAAAATTAAATAAGCTTAATTTTGAAATGATTAATTGGTTGATTTATAGCCACTACTAGATGGTAGAACCTACAATGGAAACTTCAGCAGAGAAATTAAGAACACGGGAATATGCCTAAAGTCTATAAGTAGTCATAAGGTCGGCTTTTACGTAGCAGAGGGAGCAAATAGACATGTAGCAGTTGGCATTAAGTTGGTAGCGCCGACCGCGCAAATTGCAGCGCTTCCGGCGGTTTCATAGAACCGCGCGCCGGCGGCGAGACGCGCGCGCGAACCGTGCGGTGTGCAGGGCTCACCAACTGATGGGTTATTTGAGCTTACTAGATGTTGAGTATTTTGTAAGCCCTGGCGAGCATGTTATATAGGTACTAGACGGCCTTCTAGAATGCACATCGAGCTCTGGAAAGAGACCGTCGCGTCGGCTAATATCGGCTTCGTAGAGCGTTATCTCTGTCACATACTACCTAGTGACGTTTTGTTCATGCTTTGTCAGCGTAGACAGAGAATACAATCTCTCTGTCTACGTTTGTCAGTCGTAGTCACAGAGTAATATACTAGAAATAGAGAGGAAACTCATGGCTTTTTTTTGCCAACCAATTTGATCTTAGGGCGACCTCTGAACACATTTTTCCGCAACTTTTGACATGAATACCTACGTATAGTTTATTATATTGTATATATTATATTTTTTTTCCCCTTTAATTTTAAGGCCCGGTTTCACCAATTACTATGAAGCATTTAATTTTGCATAATAATTACCACTAGGTGGGTCTGGTAAAACCGAGCCTTAATTTGTACTTTACCTTACAATTACGCACGCAATACTTTCAAATCAGGCTGATGGCACAAACACTAGTTTCAGTACGAAGTATTGTATGCTTAACCGTAAGAAATGATGAATGTGAAATAAAAAACAAGACATTGACAGACAATTCATTAGTTATTTTTATTGTGTATATGTTTGTATTACATTTGAGCTTTATTTTTGGTTGCATCCTCCCCTTCATATTTTAATTTTCCACATAAAATAGATCGACACGAACTGTATAAAATTACATCAATAGACGTATCTTCAAAATAACTTTTTATTGCATCTTTATGCCTAAGGCATCTAAATACATCGAAATTTACGAGTATACCAGTTATCATTTTAATATCCTTTTTAACCGTAGACAGAGGACACCAAAGAGTATAATGATATAATATGGGAGGACACCGTAGACAGTGTCTGCCGAAGATGCGAACTTTGGCAGCCAGAAAAAAGTCATACGCCTGTGGAGACAAAAAATAGACATGCCTTCTCGCTTCATTTCATAGCAAATCGCTATAAGTCCGTCTCGTTTTCGCAAGTATTATTAATTTATGACTATTAGGCTGACCGCACATTGTAGTCACGACTGTTTTAAGACAGACTTGCCTCCCATAAACAAGTCTGTCTTGAAACCAAAATGAGACCGTTTTGTCTATGACGCGACGCACACCTCGAACGAAACAGTTTTGTCTACTACGCAAAAGTCATGTGTACATACAGCCGAACATTATAAATATCTATTTAACATAAAAATATTAACAATTAAATAAAGTGTTTTAAAAGTAAATAAAATATACAATTATAAAGAAAATATTGGATGTCAGTCCTTGTAACACAACGTGTTCATTCGACGGCGACTTGTCTTCACACAACCCCGCAAGGGGTTCGTGGGGGCCGGTCTTGGGTTGCCCTCTGACGGCGGCGGCCGGGTCGAGCCTCATAAATATGGGGCTGTCATTGAGGTCCGGTAAATACCGGGGGGGGGGGGAGTCGTGTCGACCATTGGGGCAGACGAGCAACAGCAACGTGACGACCTGTATTAAAATCCTACGGACAGGAACCCCACCACGGGGTCTTGGACGTAGAGGGGAAAGCGTAGGATGGAGAGGCGATGTGGGGATGAGTAGGCTCTGAAAAAGTACACAGCACACAGAAATAAAAGAAAAAGCAGCTGGGTCTAGGCTGGCCGCGTGACACGTTTCCTGCATCTGTAATAACTCTCACTTATTACCTAGCAGGAAGAGGAATCCAGCGGGAAAAAGAAGGAGTCAAGAGGGAGAAAGAAGGAGTGTGAAGTCTCACTCACCAGACGATCGACCGACCTGCGCTTAACGCAGTCCGGTCGGCCAGTCAGTGAGTGAGATGTGATAGGCGGAGGCCTATAGGACTCAGCCGGCGCGAACCGCAGCCCTACTTCTGCGCCAGCCCGCGCCGTAGTGTTCATTCGCTGAACGCTCGGACGACACTAGAAGGGAGGGGGTACCTCGCTAGTCTGTTTTGTCGTTGATGTGCGCGCCCACATATAATTTAAAAGGGAAGCCGACAATCGTTAGTCCGAGTTGTCGTCGTGCGATTTAGACAATTTTGTCTATGAGACGTTTTGTTTCAAGTTTGCGCATTTTCATATATTTTGTAAAGCGATAGTCTGACTTAAAACAGTCGTGACTACAATGTGCGGTCAGCCTTATATAGATTCTCCTTCTACGGATAATATTTATTAGTATATAATATTGGACAGAAGCGTTATCTATCCTGACGCCATCTAGTTTGTTTAATTTAAACTATTTTTGTAAATTATGCGGAAAAACGATTAGAGATGTCTTTAAAAATTGATTTTATCTCATATATTATTAAATGATGAAGCCAATACTAAAACAGGTTCTACTGATGTAGGGGTGTAAGGTAGATAGTCCGAAAAAAAAGGAAAAAAAGCAATTTCGTTTAGATTTTGATTATGTTATTCGAATACTGCAGTCTGAATGGTATATGATTTTCATTTACGGTTTGATGCATAGGGCTATGTAGCCTCTAAAATGCAGCCATGAATATATAATAACCATAAAAACATTACTGACGGAAAAAGTAATCGCCATCGGGGCTGAATAGTGGAAAAAGGTTTGCGATCATGCAATGAAATGCGAAAATTAATATCGAGCATCTCAGCACGGTTTAGATAGTTACGCTGATAGATTTGTGATAAATACAGCAGTGAACTTCGTAACAGCTCCTAGTTGATCCCGGGCTGTAAGTATTTCGTGCGACAGAGATGATGCTCTACAAGACCGACACCAGCCGACGGTCTCTTTCTAACAGCGCGTTCACGACCACAGCGGTGCGAATTGCGGCGAGGTGAGCGGATCGTCTGCCTCTCTTTCACTCGATACTCGACGCGCGAGTGAGAGAGAGACAGACGATCCGCTCACCGCGCCGCAATTCGCACTGCTGTGGTCGTGAACGCGCTGTAAAGCTCGATGTGCATTCTAGGAAGCCGTTTAGTGTAGGTACATACGATTTGGTACTTACATTCTTCCTCCGTAAAGTGACGACTATGTTATCGGGTTTTGTGCGGTTTGTGGGTTGTTGCTCATAAGATGGGAAGGAGCACAATACATACCTAACATGTCTACGGGAGTCAGTGACAGTTGCTGAGCCTGATACTATAAAATGTAAAAATATACCTCATTGCTTTATAACAGAGATATAACAAATCGAGCAAGCGACTCGTATCGCTCACAGGGAAACTTATAAGCTTTTACCAGACCTGGATAAATTGAAAACCACCAATAAATTATGAAAATGATGAAATATTGACTGACAGGTTTTATTAAATACTAATTGTACAATCAATATGTTGGCATAAACGTCTATAACACATATCTACATTCCACACAAACCAATATAGAAACTGGTCATCGCATTTTTTAAATTTCCTAAGAATTGAGAAGCCCTGGCATGCAACAGTTACATCCGGCGCTGCCTTCCCACGACAAATTGTAGGAAGTGCGTTCTAAATAACCGAAATGAGTGTTGCCATGTTTCTACGAAATTTCAATTATATCCACCCGGTGTGGTGGCCCGTGGGACGGAACACATTTACTTTCGAAACACTAACTTGTCGTGTAGACAACGCAGGTAACAGCTATATTACTATTTTACACCACAACTGTACTATACTAGCCAGTTTTGAAAGGCTATGAAAATGTAGGCTATTCGATACTTGATTCTTAAGTACCTATACAGGGACCGTAATACCGATATAAATTTTACATCGATACCATTTACCGATATACATATCGGTATTTGGGTACCTTTATACCGATACTTCTACCGATATATTATTACGATATCAGAATATCGATATTTTAATACATGGATATCGGTATAGGTACTAATACAAAATAGGCTACCACACAAGTTTTACGTATAACCGAAATTGCAAATTGTAAATATCTAATCAATTAGTAAGAGGTAGTGCCACACTGCCTGCTTGCATGCAGTAAAATCTGTCCGGCACTACCGTGCCTCTCGCTTACACGAGACCGGCGTAAAGTGACAGCTGTGTGCTGTCGCGTTTCGTGCTGTGTGTAAGTAGCCGGTGGCCCATGGAGGTGGGACGAGAAAGGAGGACAGCGCATCTGTATAGCCTCTATGTGGATGTCTATGGGCGTCGGTAGTCACATAAATGGCTCCGGCTGCTCGTTTGCCCTCCTATATCGTAAAAAAAAAAAAACTGAACTGTCGCGTTTCGTGTGTAAGTATACGAGAGTAATGTGAAATACGATGCATCGGGAGTCAAGAAAATGATCCGACTGCTCCTTTGCCTACTATACTATAAACAGAACTGTGTAAACTCTCCTTTTTTTTTTTATGATATATGTGTGTGTGTGTCAGTGTGGCACTACCTCTTACTATAATCTCCTTTACAGCAGAGCCAGTAAGCGCGCCAGTACCTCCTTCTACTTCCGCTACGTGGCTCATCAGCTGTTTGAACTTGCTCACAGTCTCACACCCATCACGCAACACAATCATCTGGTGATGATTTACTACTTGACGTAGGCGATTACATGAGACACGAGCAGCAAAAAATGCCCCACGTCACCAACCAGCTCATCCTCTTCCGGCGGCCTTCGACTGCGGTCGGTGACGTCACGACCTGCGTCAGCAGCTCCCAAAATAGTCATCGTGTTTTTACAAGTCGCCTCAAATAAACCTGTATTATTTATACTAGACACGTAGTTGAATTGTTGGCTTGTGCGTAAGTGGGGACTACTAAATTAGGAGATGCTTTAGGTGCTATGATTCCTTGTTTAGGTAGTGGACGCGTATCGCTAGTGGTAATGTTGATACAGCTCGACTACGGTTGCATCAAGGGCAATTCTTATCATTTATCATTTTATTATTTTTATTGTTATTTTTTTATTTTATTTATCATTCTCTAAACCACTTTTCTTTACTAATATTATAAAGAGGAAATATTTGTTTGCTGTTTGTTATGAATAGGTTCCGAAACTACTGGAACGATCTGAAAAATTCTTTTACCATTAGAAGCCGACAGATGACTGTTACTTTTACGGAGGGAAAATGCTTCATTCCCATGGGAAAACAGGTAAAATTGGATTGAAATTTGATTATAGAATAAGAGGGAATGGAGCAAGCGGAGACATCCAGTGACTACACAAACCGCAACAACCACACGGTGCTGCAGACACGTTGAACAACATTTTTTAACAAAGAACCCGAATTAGGCCGAAGCGACTGAGCTCTCTCTCTCTCTCTCTCTCTCTCGCTCAAATCACGTGATGTTTATGGGCGTCCGTAGACTTCAGGGGCTATGCAGCGCCAGATCCAGGTAGGGGCTTAGGGGCTGAGCTCCGGGCCCGTAAGGCCTTAAGATCAATTTTATACCCGTAAAGAGCCCGAAGCATTTCACACCTTTGTGTTGAAAAGGGGGTCATCCTTTCAGAGCTTATTTCATCGCTGGGCATGTGACTGCTCGTTTTGTTTGATAAAAAAAAAACAATTCCCTCAACTGTTTTTTTTTTGTTGCAGGGAAAATGCATTTATGCACCGTCCAACCGACCCTGGGTGAGGACTCGGCACTCGGACCACTACTGAATAAAAACCACTGCAAGAGCCTTCGGCCGCCATGATGGAGTGTCCCGGATCTCTGAGCGATGGGACACTCCGGCGACTGGCCGGTCCCCCTAGAAACCGGCTAGAAACCGGTCTTCATCGTGCAAGGGGTCAACAATTGCCCAACATTTACTATAACCATACGAATGCCTAATATAATTTATGGATTAACAGAAAATATCCAGTTGATGTAGACGTACAAAGCAATTTCCAATCATATCAATCAGTTGTTCCATTAGTAATCAATACCACTCTTGCGCTTATGTTAATTTAGCAGTAATGATTATATACGAGCTGCCCGTGCACAATACTAATGAGCACAGCCAGACTGGCGACAGGTATCAATCACTGTTCCTTTGGTTGGTTCTGGGAGACGTATACAGATCAATCTACAGTAAAATGGCTCCATTGAAGGAGACAGACACTGTTCCTTTGGTTGGTTCTGGGAGATGTATACAGGTCAATCTACAGTCAAATGGCTCCATCGAAGGAGACAGACACTGTTCCTTTGGTTGGTTCTGGGAGATGTATACAGGTCAATCTACAGTTAAATGGCTCCATCGAAGGAGACTGACACTGTTTCTTTGGTTGGTTCTGGGAGACGTATACAGATCAATCTACAGTCAAATGGCTCCATCTAAGGAGACTGACACTGTTTCTTTGGTTGGTTCTGGGAGACGTATACAGATCAATCTACAGTAAAATGGCTCCGTCTAAGGAGACTGACACTGTTTCTTTGGTTGGTTCTGGGAGACGGGTACATATCAATCTACAGTCAAATGGCTCCATCTAAGGAGACTGACACTGTTTCTTTGGTTGGTTCTGGGAGACGTATACAGATCAATCTACAGTCAAATGGCTCCATCGAAGGAGACAGACACTGTTCCTTTGGTTGGTTCTGGGAGATGTATACAGGTCAATCTACAGTCAAATGGCTCCATCGAAGGAGACTGACACTGTTTCTTTGGTTGGTTCTGGGAGACGTATACAGATCAATCTACAGTCAAATGGCTCCATCTAAGGAGACTGACACTGTTTCTTTGGTTGGTTCTGGGAGACGTATACAGATCAATCTACAGTAAAATGGCTTCATCTAAGGAGACAGACACGGTTCCTTTGGTTGGTTCTGGGAGACGTATACAAATCAATCTACAGTCAAATGGCTCCATCTTAGCAGACAGACACTGTTTCTTTGGTTGGTTCTGGGAGACGTATACAGATCAATCTACAGTAAAATGGCTCCATCTAAGGAGACAGACACGGTTCCTTTGGTTGGTTCTGGGAGACATATACAGGTACCGTAAAATGGCCCCATCTAGGGAGACGGAAGGGGTAAGGGGGAGCCTGGGTGCCTGATAAGAAATTAAGGATCAGACAGTATCCAAGTGATTCCCTACGTAGGACTTGTCATCTGGATAAAAGGAAATATTTTTTCTCGTTTTCTTACTGTAAACTAAACTGCAAATCGTAAAAAAAATCACAAACGTCCCAATGACAGCATGTCTTTTAATACCTACTTACTTTGAAAGCCAGATAGAGGCATTCAGGTAAAAGTCTAGTTCAGACCTTGATAACAGAAAAGATTTTTGTCAACACGTCTCAATATATTTCCGGAAGAGGTAGTGCCACACTGCATGCTTGCATGCAGCTGAATTGGCCACCGAACGGGGAGGTACCTCTCGCTTACACGAGACAGGCGTAAGGTGACGGCTGTGCTGTCACGTTTCGTGCGGTGTGTAGTAGCCTGTGGCCCGTGAAGGTGGGAGGAGAAAGGAGGGCAGCCTGTATAGCCTCTATGCGGATGCCTATGGGCGTCGGTAGTCATAAAAATGGCTCCGACTGCGCGTTTGCTCTCTCATACCTTAAAAAAATATATGGACAGTTCTCCCCCATTCTAGGCTTGCAACACTATCCTTTTAACCCCACGGTCCCCCTTCGATTTTAATTCTCATTGCGCACCGGTGATTCATCACAAGAGGAATAGTTACGCAAAAGACGCCTCGTAATTGCGTCGCGACCGCGGCGCCAGCCCGTGATCGAAATAAACGAGGGCCGCTTCTGGGAAGTGTTATTTGTAAACTAAACGCGTATTAGTAAACTTGATGCGCTGAGCGAGTTTTCAGTATACAATATCTGCCCTAGATACCTGGGCCTCAGGTTTCTACGTCTGTAACGAAGCTGTCGCGGTTCTCGCGGCGGCCCGTGGAGGGAGGAAGAGGAATGAGGGCAACGCTGTATATCCTCTATGCGGATGTCTATGGGCGTCGCTATTCATTAAAATAGCTCCGACTGCTCACTTTCTCTCATATACTACAAAAAAAGAGAAAAAAAATGCTAAATTACCCGGATAGATTTAGTACTACGTCAATTCTTGCTTCTAAGGGTCAACTCACACCGAAAGAGCGGCGAAGGGCAGCGAAGCAGAACGCACTTTCAGTGTCATATGAATTTAAACTTTATTTTCATTATTATAGTACTTATTATCGAATTCTCGTGACTTCTGGAGCATTCCAGCGACTTCTCGAGCAGTCGCGAGAATCCGCGCGTCTCGTTCAGTTTCTCATGGTCACCGGCCAAATTTTAAAATAAGGAAGTAAATATCATTCCAAGGGTGTGTTTTAAATTTAATCGTCTAATTGTAATATTTTGTTCAATAAAAATCGATTTAAAATGAAAATTTCCTCAAGAATACATTGATCAATGCA
The DNA here is from genome assembly GCA_001625245.1 of Calycopis cecrops. Classification (NCBI taxonomy): domain Eukaryota; kingdom Metazoa; phylum Arthropoda; class Insecta; order Lepidoptera; family Lycaenidae; genus Calycopis; species Calycopis cecrops. The sequence continues at coordinate 21,789 of LUGF01002288.1, forward strand.
CACATACAAAATGTATCGACTTCAAGGTCAGTGACCCCTGCCGCTCGCGACTCGCGACTCACTACTCAGGTGCCACGAGGTGGCCAAGAAATATGTTTATAACATGGGACAAAGTAATTGTATCTTATATTTTATATTATTATTTTTTTTTTATTTCATAAATCGCAAGTATTATTGATTCCGAACTAAACCTGAAAATTTGGCCGGTGACCAAAAAGTAACCCTGTGGAATGGCTGTGGAGCGATGAGCAAGTTGTCAAAATAAGGAAATACTAAGGTAGTGCCATGTCGCATTGGAGCCAAATTGGGTCGTTAAGTCGGTAACGGTCCAATTCGATGGAGAGACGACTTGGTTATGGCCGCCGCTGGATGCAAGTATGGAGGAGGTCTACATCCAGCAGTGGTCGTCCTCCAGCTGATAATGATGATGGTGGGTCGGCACGACTGAGGTAGTATCTCTATCTATATATATCTGGTTTTTTTTATATAGGAGGGCAAACGAGCAGCCGGAGTCATTTTCATGACTACCGACGCCCACAAACATCCGCATAGAGGCTATACAGATGCGCTGCCCTCCTTTCTCCTCCCACCTCCATGGGCCACCGGCTACTTACACACCGCACGAAACGCGACAGCACACAGCTGTCACTTTACGCCGGTCTTGTGTAAGCGAGAGGTACCTCCCCGGTCGTGCCGGCCCAATTCGACTGCATGCAAGCATGCAGTGTGGCACTACCTCTTACCTGTGGAACCAAGAATGCAGATGTTTATGTGTTGTGGTAGTCATCAATAGTCCCCCACTTCTCTGTGCCTCTATACATAAATAATACTTATATTAAAGCACTGCATTGCTATTAAACAAATGAACGTTTTCAATTAAACAAATGAATTCGTACATTTGTAAATATTTCAGCTTCAATTTCAATATGAATTCCAATTAGTTCGGACCCAGTGGAGTGCGCGGAACGTTCTCGATTCCGGGAATATTTTATGCAGCCGGCGCTTATTACAAAAACACTTCGAGGAAGACGGGATATCAGTTTAGCAAGCCCCACCCTGGTTCTGAAGTACTAATTATGGAAGGAATTTCAGAAAAATCATTTTTTTTCTTTTGATGTAACGTTTTTGTTTTTGAACAGTATGAGGGGCATAAGGAGTTTTTTTAATGACTCAGACATCCATATAATTGTTAAGATGTGTTGCGCTACTTCCTTCCTCACAATGGGCCACCGAAATCCCACAAATACGAAACGCGACAGCATAGTTGCTCTCCGATCGAGCAACATTCGGCTGTAGGTTATAGAACATAGCATTACCTCTTACTTGATAATTTACTTTTTTGATAATTCTTCGTGCAATTGTACATAGCTTCCGGAATACAGCGTGTCAAGGCTTTCAGTAAGGATGCTTACGTACAAAACCTGTACGGGTACCGGTAATATTGCAATGTTTTACCGGTACCACCCCGTACAGGTTTGTCGGTACAGGTAACCTGTTTGTCTATGTAAGCAGTAAGCACCCTAAGTGGTAGTGCCTCGCTACATGCATGCAGTCTAATTTAGTCGGCCGAGGAGGTAGTTCCTTCTCGCTTACATGTTACGGGTATAAAGTGACTAATGGCTCCGACTGCTCGTTGCCCC
>LUGF01002294.1:0-12160 GCA_001625245.1 Calycopis cecrops
CTTCTCGACGTTTAGGCATGTTTTCTCTTCTTATACGTTACAATCTTTGAGCCACTTTGCACAAGTGGATTCTAATATTTTTATAGAATAAGGAGCAAATTTATGTATTATTTTGCCGGTCAACCCTGAATTTGGGACAATCTAGTTTTGAATAGGCTAAACTAGTTATTCCTATACTCGATAGAATTAACTAGTATAAGCTAGATCTAACTAATTCCGCTAGAGTGAACCAGTTAAGGCTACGACAAACTAGTCTGTTGATCCTAATATATACTCCATGGTAATATTATAAACTAGTAAGTACTAGCACAGCAGTAGTAACTAGTACGGCCTTGTCTAGGAGCTGGTCACTGGTGGGGTAGAAACGTAAAGCCTACTTTTTTATAGTATAGTGGGGCAAACGAGCCGTCCGAGCCACTTTCACGACTACCGACGCTCATAGGCATCCACATAAAGGCTACACAGCTGCGCTGGTCTCCTTTCTCCTCCCACCTCCATGCGCAACCGGCTACTTACACACCACACGAAATGCGCATGTCTCAGGTCCTACCGAGCATATCATGTGCTTCCGTAAACGCCTGTGTAGGAGCCGCCGGTGACAGCCGCGCTGCCATGTGCGGCGCACCAGAGGACACGACTAGTATAACCCAGATGGGCCGTGCTGTGTCTTGAAAAAAAATTATATCGTGTTTGTCAGGCCAAACCTGATTTAATATAAGATTCGGAGTAACGATGTTTGTGGTCGTACTCATCCATTTTTTTTATAATTTTCTGTGTATTTTCGGGACGTCTTAGAATAATAGATCGTTAAGTAAGAATAAGAAAAATAATAATTTGGGCTTGTTACACATTTAAAAAAAAAACAAACATAATATATCCTAAAAAAATAACAATAAATAAAACAAGAAAAAAAAACAAAATAATAATAATAATATCCTATACACTACAAAAACTTATAAACAAAACGTAAATAATACTGAACGGGAAAATGCACAACAGTGTAACCAGTACCCAAAATGGTAACCACTCAGTGTAATGGTTTTGGTATCATTAAAATGATACCAGAACCCTGATTTTATGTGGTCCCATGTACAATGTAGGAGTGACGGAACAGAAACATACAAGTATTCCAACATCCACGGCGTTACATACATATATTACGCATTAGCAATGCGTACTATACGCTGTCAGAAATTGGCGCGTGTAAATAGTCTAGTATAGTCTTGGTATACTTGGGCCGATGTTTTGATACAAGTCACTGCTTCATAGCTAACACCCCACCAAACTATCACTGAAGTCACACATTAGTTCACAACAACACAAGGACATTGGACATAATATAATACAGTAATAGCATTATTACATCTATTACGTAACTTACTTATTTTGTGACATACAGTTTGTTTAGACTCATTTAATATATTGTATGAGACCAATATCCAATATTCCAATAAAATATATTAATCTAAAAATGTATTAATTACTAAGTATTATTAATAATAACAGTTCGATCTTTTTATAGTATTTCCCTCTGGAAAACGATCAGGAAGCATTATGGTAACTATTAACGTCCATAAATATCCATCAAATACTTGTCATCCTTCCCAATTACCGAAGATGGAAATAACGATCATGTACTATTGGATACTTACTGAAATTTATGGACGATCAATGGCTCAGTCAGTAGTCAGTATTTAAAATATAATATTTATATCATAATCTTATTTAAAAAAAATATAGGATATATTCCTTTAAATAAGGAATTTCATTTAGAGAAGAGCGTTAAGTGATTAGTATACAAATGTTTATTTATATTTAACATTGTTAATTTTGTATTTAATCATATTACGACAACACCGTAGAGGCGAAAATTCTCCCCTCTGTTATTATTTCCAAATTGGCGCTATACACCGAACAGATGTCGCGGACGCAATCCGAGAGATTTATAAGAAGAATAAATATAGCATCAAGCAAAGCTCTTGTTAAAAGAAGGAAGGTGGCAGCTGGACAAATAGATCGCTACAGCGCTACAGCGCTACAGCGCCGTCTACTTTGATAAACGACCTCCGCACGAAATATGTTTCGCCGGAACGTGTCTTACACTTAACACTCGTTTTCTGCTTCATATTTTTTATCGGCGACCCATCGGGTCCCGGCGATTTGTTAACGAGACGAGACGGGGTTTGGAAACGCCGATATTCGTGTTCGATGTAAATCCTACTATAAATTATTATAAATGCGAAAGTTTGTATGTTTGTTTGGTTGTTTGTTACTCCTTCACGCAAAAACTGCTGAACCGATTTTCATGAAATTTGGCACACTCATAGAGGATAACTTTGATTAACACTGAATATTTTTTATCCCAAAAAAATTATTTCTATGGGATGCCATGCGATGATTTTCTAAGGTATCGAAATTTAGGCGGATGAAACCGCGGGGCTCAGCTAGTCCTACTATAAATTAGAAAGTTTCTAAGTGTGTTTGTTTTGTGATTTGAATGAAATATGAAAAAGGGATTATATTCTTGACTAACTAAAATTACGTATTACGAAACTTTTATGTGTGTGTTTTCACGCAAAAAATTGTGAACAGATTTGGATGTTTGGAAAAGACAATATATTCTTGATTAAATTAAATTACGTATTACGATACGTATGATTGCGTTTTATCTCGAAATAGAAATGGGGTTTTTCAAGAAGGTTCGCGCGTGAGTATCGCTTGATGATGGATAGAACTATATTCAATTTTTAGAACTAAATATGACAACATAATTATAATGTAGCAACCGTAAGCAGCCTGAATATACAAGATGTAGGTACCGATGTATAAATGAACAGAATATAATGTACCTAATACTAGTTGTGCCAAGCAGTTACGGTTTAATATATAATCATTATCAACAGCAGGCAGAAGACATCTGCTGCTGGACATAGGCTTCCCTCACAGAGCGCCACAGGTTATGATCAGTGCTTGCATCCCTGTGAAAATTTAATCTTAAGCACTTCAGTAGTTTTTGAATGAAAAAGTAACAGAAATACGTAAACATTTTCGCTTTCGTGACATTGATGAGATTAAATAATATTTTAACAATGTACCAATTAATTATTTACTAAATTGATTAGTAAAGTATAAAAGATACAATTTCATATTAATTGCTGAGAATTTCCACTATAACGTAACAATATCGCTTACCGCAACTACCAACTGGAGGACAAGTTTATTAAATTCGCAATTATAACTTTAATTGCAACATATGTAATGTTGCAATTAAAGTTATAATTGCGAACTTCCGTTTGTACAAATATTCGTTAGCTATTATCACTTACAACAAATACCACCAAAGTTACACAAACGTTTCCTCGGGCTGTGCCAAACTGTTAGCTACTGTTTAGCATTGTGTACAACTGTTTTAGCTATAGTTTAGCGTTGCGCTCGGAAATGTTAGCAGCTAACAATAATAACTCTCGTCAATTGATTACAAAGTTTTGTCCAGCCGTAAATAGCGAGATAATTGTTACGAGTTGAAGTGAACCATTCGACAATTTGTTAGATTTATCGGAGTCATTGTGTGTGAATGTAAAATAGAATGGAGTATTTGACTGTGGTTAAAATATAGATTGTGCTGATGTTAACGTAACCATCAAAAATTTAACCATTTTATGCGGTTTTTTAAAACGACAACAATAACAACAGCAATAACAGCAACAACAGCAACACCAGCAACAACAGCAACAATAACAGCGACAACAGCAACAACAGCAAAAACAGCAACAACATCAACAACAGCAATAACAGCAACAACAGCAACAACAACGACAGCGACAACAGCAACAACAGCAACACCAGCAGCAACAGCAAAAACAGCAACATATCTTCACCCCAGTTCCCGAGTCTATCAATACAGAGAACACCGAGTGCCACATGTCACGATCCTAACATATTTATCATGCTTCCTTCACATTAATTTAATAATATATTAATAGAGAATACGGTCCCCCCAGAAGTTGCTGCTAGCTTGTCGTGGTGGGGGGCTGGTGTGCCTCTGTTACCCCCAAGGTTATGTCGGACAGAGCCACCCATACTGGAGAAGCTTCGGGGGAGAAGCCATCTCGTATTATTTTAACACTTGCGTGATACATGTTGCCGATATCCTATTAATATCAATATTTCTTTGTGGCTGGCTGTATACCAACCGTCAAAAAGTCTTTCAAAATGATTGTACTTTATGTGTAACTAGCTTGCGCCCGCAGCTTCGCCTCGTGTATTTCGTGTATTTAGGGCTCCAAAAATGGGGTTATTATTCGTATAAGCCTTCCTCTTGAACCACTCTATTTATTAACCTCATCAAAATCGGTTGCGCAATTTGAAAGATCTAAGCATACATTGTTTTATACGTATGTAGTGATGATATAAAATATTGAGTTCATCTTGTTCATTCTACATTCATCCATTATTATCCTGATTAAATTATTTCTTAAACAGTAAGTCTTCACACGCAAATATAATCTTATGTGCGTAGCTACATAATAGAATAATGAGATACAAACACAGAACTCGAGGCGATACAATCGCGCCTCCGCGCCTCGACGAATACAACGTAATATAATCTCACAACGAAGTAAAGGATGATTTGTAGGTTATTATTTATGTCGCCATCGTTTTCCTTAATTATGTGTATTATACAGAATCCTCTCTTAAGTCCCGTTCCAACGTCGCTGCGAGGGACTTGAGCGCCGAAGTGCGTCGAGGATGCGGGCGTGTATTAAAAAATCTTTATTTTTAAAATACATTTTAGATGAAGACGAGTATTTTAATTAATACACGACATTTCTAAGGTAAGTCTAGCTATCAATAAATACTTCTTGTGAATGGTCATAGTGCCACTACCTTTTACCGGTGTTTATGATGACATCATGATTGACACCTTTAGTTTTAGATTTACCATCATCTCATGGACTTACTATATTCAATCATTCTATTTTACAATTCGTCAACCCGGACGACTAATTATTATGAACGATTCTTTGCTATTTTTTACCTTAACTCTTCAGCTGTGGGTACCTTAAAGCTATTTTGTCTTCAGGATCTTAAAGATCGACAGCGGCCGCCACTTGTGACGCTTTTATAAAATCATCGCTGAGAGCCCGAGCACTCGTAACTAATTTAATCATAAGTAAAACAGCCGGCAGTGACTCCGGTTCATTCGTTTTCGAAGTAGGCAATTAGTTAGAGCTTGTGCGAAGTGCGGGGACATTACCATAACAGTGGCTGCGTCTGAAACAGTCGCCGTAAGGGAACTGCTCGCCGAGTCTCGCCTTTGACAAACACTGCCCATTAATACTCAGATAGATCGTTTCATAAAGTCAATGTCTATATAATTCCGTGCGAATGTTATATTGGAATGTAGTTGCGACTTTGAAGACAATTTTAAGCCGCTGGACATTACTTAGTGGGTTTTTCATCATTAAATTTTACAAGCAATTACTCGTGGTCTCACTCTCATATCTTGCATATCTACTTAATGTATTCAATTGATTTTCTCAGGAAATGAGCTATCCAACACTGTATGTATTTTTCAAACAGTAGCTCCTGGGAAAAACGCGTTCGAATATTTTTTTATTAAACAAGCTTATTTTTTGGTCACCGGCCAAATTTTCAGGTTTGGTTGAGAATAAATAATATGATCGATTTATGAAATAAAAAATATAAAAAAAATTTGTTTGAGACTTTCGTGTTTATTACGCATATTGTAATTACTTTACGGGTTTTAACACGGTAAAAATTAAAGGTCAAAATATATACCTTTGCCCGACGTTTCGACTGGGTTACACCAGCCGTGGTCCCGAGTCGGCTCGGGGGTTTTAACACGGTAAAAATTAAAGGTCAAAATATATACCTTTGCCCGACGTTTCGACTGGGTTACACCAGCCGTGGTCCCGTTCGTCAAAACGCCACATAGTCAAACTTTTAAAGCATAAACTATAAACATTATTTATTTAGCCGTAATATCTATTTCGATAATTAATGGAGCACACACTCAACAATATACTGAATGAAATATTCTTTTATTGAAGTGAACTTTACTGGTACTAAGATGGAGACTTTAAAAGCCGCTTATGTAAGAAAAGTTGTGGCTTAGCGATTGCTTACACAATATGGTTTCTATATTCTCACTTGAAACTTTTACCTATAAGTATCAAGTAGCATTGGTTGATGTATTTTACACCTGTTGTATATCGATATTGATCAGACTTTGTTCATCCACTTAGAAACACAGGTATGATAATATTGCGAATACTCTTGTTTAACCATGACGGAGCGAGCGATCTTGTGCAGGTATTACCAACATACTGGTAGAAAACCAAAAAAAGACATAAACACCCATGGCCCATGGAGGTGGAGGGAGAAAGGAGGGCAGCGCATTGGTATAGTCTATATGCGATTGTCTGTGAGCGTCGGTAGTCATGAAAATGGCTCCGACTGCTCGTTTGACCCCTTTACCATAAAAAAAAACACAGACATAATCATATAATCAAAATCATAATCAAAAAATAAAGTAATTATACTTAAACTCGTCTACGAAATATGATAACATGACATACGCCCTCATCTGCGAGCGATATATCTCTAAAAGATGGTTGCCTGGAAGACATCGCGATAAGGCCGCCTAATTGTACATTTATATTAGTATTGTAGATATAATTTTTGTGTTTAATGTTTGGTGTGCAATAAAGTAATATTTATTATTTATTATTTATTATTTACGATTACATGTAGAACAGAGATTTTGCCGCTAAATATAGTCATCTTATAAAGCCCAAAGTTACTCAATGTGGGACCGAGAGATCTATAAATATTAATAATATAATAATCTCCCTAAGCTCTGCATACGTCGTTGCCAGATTAATATGATCTGGAATTCTGTGTTCTGAGAACTAGCGAAACTACAACGGACAAGCCAAATTGATCGCAAAACTGACACGCACAACTAAATGAAAGGAAATAACAAACTGGGGAAAAAAAGGAACGGGACTGGCGGCCCTGCACTGGAATCAGGGTTCCCACCAGGTCGGCTAATGAATATGCAAGGTTCCTGGTAGCAGCTAGACCGAGAAAAGCAGCTTGCGACTGTGACTCGTGGTGCATTCAGGGTTTGCTTTCCTCAAGGAGTGGACTGCTCTGCGTGGATCTCATTGGCTGTTGCTGCTGCTCGTGTAGAGCATTTACTCATTTTATATCAAACATTAAAAATAAAACACGCACATTTTTCATTAACGAACACAAAATATTCATGAAACTAAAACTCTCTTTTACAATTCACAGATTATGTAATGTAAAACAGATAGGGGGAGCTACAAGCGCCCCGTTAAGCCCGCTGCAATGTTGAACAGGCACGAATCTGCATTCTAAAGTAAGTTAAAAATGTACAGAAAGATACAATTCCGATCGTGACCGGAATGGGCGGTGCAGTTTTAGTTCTTTTAATTGCTGGCGGGATATTCAGTCGAGCGACTTCGTTTGCGAGCAGCGCTGATGTTCGAGTGAGATATGAACTGAGCAGTTACGATTCGATTCCATCTGTATACCTGACTACGTTGTTATAATGACAAGCATGCTCTGCGATAGATCTAGACTAGATACAATAGCAACAACGCCAGCTGTCTAATGGTGTAAGCAGAGGGAACAGAGTTATGTATCAAGATAACTAGATCCTGGATTTAAAACATTTTTTTTTCGATATTTTAATTTGTAAATTTTAGGAACAGAAAAAAAGCAATGCTACACCTTTAATCTTTAGTCAGGACATAAAATCGCCAGCGGTTCCGAAAAAATCAGTCGTTTAGCCGTTCGCCTTCCAATCCGTGTCAATAAATAAATTTAACTAGTCTTTGCGCACACTAGTGCACTTAAATTCTGAGTTATATTGTACAAACCACGCATCATAATATCCAGATAAAACCTATGATAAGATTAGTGTATTTCCGAATACTAGTGAGCCTGAGAAGATCGATATTCGATCTAAGTGAAACTTTTTTGTAATTAAAAACTAAATATCATATGACATGTCATGACGACCAGGCTGGCGCAGTGGTACAGGGCTCGGATAAGAGGAGCATGTTGCCCCAAGGGTCGCGGTTTGGAATCCCGCTTTGGCCATGGAATATATTATGTATTATATGTATTTCTGTAAATTTATAAAACGTATTAAAAATATTCCGTTGTCTAGTATCCGTAACACAAGTACTTAGCACGGGGCTAGGCTAACGTGGTGTGTAAAGTTCACAGATGTTTTTTTATGATAAGACATTGTAACTAAGGTAAACAATTTATGTAGAACTTTCAACACATGTAAATGACACAGAAACTTCATCAATTGTATCTTATATATGAATGTGTCAAATGCATGCGTGTGTGTAAAGTTTTATTTATTAAATTATAGTACTTTATAAACATTATTATTAAAAATATTAGCGTTCTGCACTTCTCTTACACGTAAACTATAAGTGTGCCAAATTTCGTCCGCGCAATTTTCGTAAAAATGTTCCTAAAGTTTATGCTTCACGTATTAATATATAGATAATCCCCTAAAGTCAAGTAAACTTAGGAACTCTACCTTTCTCTAATATTCTAATAGATATCTGTCATGGACATAGATAAAAATAGAATGCCAAAGTTACTCCTCTATATTATAACCTTATAAATTATGAATACGTTTACTTTTTACTAAAATAAACTTCTCGCTTTTATCATAAAAACGTATGTTGAAAGTTTGAAAGTACACAAGAAAATAAATGCATGGGCGTATGCGAGGGTAGATAGACAAAATAAAGTAAATACTGAACAACAAGTACCTACCTATAGTATAAGCAGTAACAAAAGACGTCAGCACTAAATGAATTAATTAAACGCCTCATTGAAGAACAAGGGTGGTGGCAGCACTTTTGTAAATTGTTATTTAATAAACGCGGTCGTCTTCACGACACATGGCTGCTCAACTTAATTCGAGACGACGAAATTCGATACCAAGTATTTGATAAAATATTCACGGTACCGTGTTACTTATGTATTTTATCACATTGCAAATAATTAGGTTTCGCTCGCCACTCGCTCCCTCCGCTATTTCTTCTGCTGCTAAGATCGACAGCGCCACTCTATTTGTTGCATTCGTCGCAGGGAGCCAAACAGCGATTCCAATTTCCATCTGTAGTTAAAGCATATAGCGGTACAAGGGTACTATGACTTATAAGAGAGAACAGCTACATGAGGCCAGGCAACCCGTATATTGAATCAGAATACAAAATGATCAATAATTTAGCATCTAATAATATGTCACGTAATATATAAAAAATAATTACAAAAGACGACATTATGCCATGTCATATGAACTAGTATACCTATATGATTGATTGTTTTCATTAATAGTAACAAAATCGTTACGCGCTTACGCACTTAGTAGAAGTTTCTTACAATTATAAGAGATCCTACCAAAACATTTTATATAAAATGTTACCAAGACGACCACATAAGGTTTGCCCTGTGAAACAGATATCGTCATCATCATCCTATGAAAGAGACCTCATGTAGAGCCAGGCTTCTAAATCTACACGGTCTTATACATATTTTTACGCCAAATTCCTTATCCCTTTCTAAGGACAGAAAAGAAACTAAAAGCTTAAAAACAAGCGCCGCATTTGATAGTCTATAAGCACAGTCATTATGACAAACTTCCAATTGGCTAACCGTGGCAGGTGTAGACTGTATAATAATTTATAAGTGTACTGACATGTATTTGGGATAATAATTAGAATAATTGTAAAAATTTAAACAAAACTAATAATTTGAATTTGTAATTGTGATTGTATTATAATTGGGACATGTATTGATGAAATTGAATTGTATTTGTATTGAATATTTTATTGTATTAAATTTGAGTTTAATATGTAATTTACTAACACTAGATATAAGTATATAATGTAAACTAACAACATGGATTGTGATATCTGAAATAAATGATTATTATTATTATTATTATTAAATTCCTCAGCAAAAAGAAAACATATTTGTGTTCAACTTACAGGCTTAATATAAAGTTTATAAATCGCGCGATCCTGAAAGTATCATGAGAGAAATCTGTTTGTGCCGGGGTTCGGGTGACACATAAAAAGCGGCGTATCACGGCACCCCGACCGCCCGCGGTGACACCCGCGCGTGACGAGAATGGTGACGAGCGATCAGCCGCTACGTATAGGTACCTAGTAGGTAGTGGTGCGCTACAGTTTTCTGAATTGTTCTCTTAAATTGCTTTTGTGAAATATAATATAGGAATTACACTTGAAACTTAAGGTTACCTATTACTAGCTGCTGACTAACTAGTTGACAGTAAATAATAATCAGTGAAGTCAATGTGTGTGTAGTGTAAGCCGTATTTTCTCTTAGTTATTATACATATTATATTCTCATAAGAATGTATCATACTTACAACCATATCATAATTACAAGTAGAAACTTGAAGTAGACTTTAGGATCCATTCTCATGCATTCTTCTCTTTCTTATATCTATACTAATATTATAAAGAGATTTGATTTTGTATGTGTTTGTATGTAACGAATAGGCTCCGAAAGTACTGGACCGATTTCAAAAATTCTCCCACCATTTCAATACTACATTATCACAGATTAACATAGGCTATTTTATCACGAAAAATGCGTCATTCCTATGGGAAAACGGGTAAACTTCTATACGGTTGAACCGATTGGGTTGTGTACCTATTTCCATTGTTTTACAGATACGAATGTATTATCTACATAATACATAAAAATGATTGTTTGTCTGTATGTCCTTTCTAGACTTGTAATACATAGTGCAAATGTGAATGATTGGTTCTGAATGCGCCCACGAAGGTATCGAAGTTCGTACGACCGATTATCGACAGATGGCGCCACTGTTATTCCGAGGTATTTTATAGTCCACGCTAACTTATCTATCTGTTGGTGGCGTAGCAACGCACGCAGAGTACAGCTAGTGTTACATAAAGAGTAGTACATTTTAATAGTATAATTTATAATATGTAAACATGGATAAATGTATCATCACAAAACAAAAGAAGGTTTAAAATACACTGATATATAATATAAGTGAAATGAAAACAATAATTATGTTTCTAAATAAATCCTCTGTAAACAAAACCACCACATATCCCTCTTGGAGTTTGTGTAACAAAGGCGAGCGCCTACTGCGGTATCGCGCACAGACAGACAATTGTACCGCTCTCCGCGGGGACTACTCCACAACACGAGCGATATCGGTCCGCAGATATTGCATGCGGGTGTCGTCGCCAGGCGCTGCACTTGTGCTGTCCGATATATTGTTATCGAACAACGAAATAACGTCGACTCCAACATTTTTATTGTTCCATTTATTTAGAACTCTTTGTCTCTGCAGGGAGCATTTCAATTTCGATATTCATATTTGTGAGTAAAATTTTACGAAACAATAATTTCCCATTTACTACCTTTTGCCAGCCTCATAGTATTCGTGACATATTGAAATAGGGAAAGGTGGTTGATTTGTGATGCAAATTTTACTAAGTGCTTCAGGTCAAGTGTAAGTGTTAGCCTACTAAAATAAAAATAAATATTGTGTAGTTACGTCTGCTGCGACCAGTTACTAGAATGAACTTGATACTGAAGTGAAATGTAAACGACGTAAGTGCTTTAATTTGTAACGCTGTTTATACGTTCCTTGTTTCAAAAGATTTTAGTCCTCATATTTTTTATACCGCGCCTTAGGTAATTAGTTTCTAAAGAAGTAACATGTAATGTTATTTTAAAATTTTGCTTATTTAAAGCAGCTAAATTCGTATCAAATGTTATTCGGAAGTGTTAGCATGTGAAACATTGGCTGCTGTGTGTTATACTTAGATTGCGGAAAATATTTGACTCGCTTAGTTTATTGATCTAAGAATAGGAGATTGACACCAGGAGTTAGTCCATTAAGATAGAGGAGACAGGTTATTGTATAAAGAGATAAAATAATGACTAAATAGTTTCCAACTTATTAGATTAAGTCCTAAAACAGGTAACAGGTTTGTCGTCTTATCATACGACCCGTCCGCTCGATCACTTCTCTATAAAAAACCTAATCCTTTGGCATTCGTTT
>LUGF01002294.1:25203-39226 GCA_001625245.1 Calycopis cecrops
ATTAAAAGAGATCTAAATTATAAAACTATACCGTGGTTTCATTTAATGTGACCTAAGACCATCGGATCTGAAGTTTGACCGTGGGAACACATGTGACTGGTCCTTCGAAAATGTACACGGCCATTTACTTCACATATTTCATCCTAGAAAACTCGTCTCAACTTTCCCAGTGACCTGAAAACTGGGAGTTTGATAAAAACTTTACACAAATTCGCTGTATTCGGACCATGTGAACTGGCGATTAGAATCAAAGCGAAATGCAAATGGTATCGAGCCACGGGCGGCCAGACACGAAAGTTGCCCGCTCCAAAATTGAATTTATGAAACTTTTGCACAAACAGATGCTTTATAGTCTGTGCAAACCAATCTGCAGTCAATCGAAAACATATCAATGAAATGGAGTTTGCGATATCTAAGTGCATGTGTGAGCGATGCTACCGCAGTGTTTGAAATTTAACTCTTTTAAAGTATTTTTTGTACCTTTTCGTGCCTTTTTAGCCTATTGACTTTTTAAATACTGTTTATGTGGTAGTTAGAACAGCTTTATGGATTTTAACGTATGAGGGATTATTGATGCGTTAGGAAAGCGTGTGAGTGGTTTTAAGCAGACGGGTTTTGTTCATCAATGTTAGGTTATTATTTACTTTTGGTCTTTTTCATTTAATTAAATCATCTTTATCATCATCGTCATCATCACGACGGCCTCTCCCATAGCACGCCACTGGACTCGATCTTCGACTATCCTTTACCACTTCCTGCCCACAGGAATTAAAAATTAATTATATTTTATTATCCATCTTCATCTATCTTCTTTTCAGTTTCATCTTCTCTTTATTTTTTTGCACATTATAGCTGGAGGTAGGTATTCCATATTATATCCTAACATTACGTTCATGCATTATCATCACTCTAACGTTTTGTTTACAAAATAAACTAAGGATATAAGTAAATATTAAATATATTTAGTAAGAGGTAGTGCCACACACTTCACTCAGTCAAGAGCGTTCATTGAAGTTCGTCGGGGTTTGTATTATATAGTTTAGCTTTGACAAAATATTGACCAAGAAAACAGAAAAATCTACATACGTACAATGCATAAGCACATTTTGTATTAAATGAACTGTAGCTCCACTTAGTTATGGCTACGTAGGTATAGCATGTTTGCTGACAAGATTTATTAATACTTTCCCCTAAGTAACGCCGCTAAAATAGTTTTGCACTTCGAAAACCATCTTGATTGAAACCGCTCACATTTATCGAAATCAAAAATCTCCATGTAAAATGCAGCCCATTTTTTCGTTGGGCGATATCGTAAAATTAAAAACGGATGGTTTTTTCATACGTACGGGCATTTCGATGAATGAAAGCGCTCGTGTAAACTGTACGTCGAGATTTACGTAATTGAAACGGACGCAATCGGAGCGGGGTCGACGTACACGTGCGCGCAGGGCTGCCAACTGTCCGGCGCCGGCCGGGTGGGCATGTCTCCGGGTCAGACCGGATAAAGATATAATAACTGTATTAGTATAAGAGGCCATCCTGTCTCCCCGAAATGGCTCACCGTGCAGTGATAAAACGCATTAATGTGATAGAGTAGCAGAGCATCATGGAAATGTATCTACTCGATCAGCGGCATAAGTAAATCGTCCCCATTTGATGTGGATTTGCGAATGCGTCCCGTCTGTCTCTTGGTAACGTAGGGGAATACCTTTACGTATGCTACCCATGAGCCCGGGTGCTGCTCATACCGACTAAACGGTTTCGGGTTTCAGGCGCAGGCGGGACCCTCTCCCCCCTGTCTCTTAATGTAGTGAATATTAACCAATGAATGTTATGTTCTACCTGTGTACGCTATTCTTTGCTGAACGTTGACGCGACGTCCCAGCGTATTGCTACGTTGTCCGTCGCCGTACCGGTCCGATTAAGCTGATACAATGACACAAACTCTAACGTTAATATTTACACTAAGTAAACAGGTTAAAACTAGTTTTATTACGCTGGTCTCCACGGCTACTCGTCATAAAGTTGGCAGCCCTTCATACACGTCACGCGCTCCGTAATTACGAGATCCCAGACACCAACAGAAATATAGTGGCACCCGGCGCTGTTTACGAGCCTATCAATTACGGCGAGAGCTATGGAGATTGACGTGTTGGTTGTATTAATTCGTGTTCACATCGCGCACTCGAATGGCGGTTTTTAATGAGTTCTCACTTGACTAGTTTTCACTACATTTAGTGAGAGGACCAGTGTAAAATGTATTTTATAATTTATTTATAATTTCCTATCGATTTCAGATTCCATTTTGGAATAAAAGTGGGAAAGTCGTATACGTTTTATTTTTTATCAAAGCAGAACAAACCTGAAATTAGAAAACTAAGTACCTACTGCTAATTAGAGCCATTAAGCTTTCTTCACCTCATGCTGCCAGGGCCACAATATTTATGAGAGTGGAAGCATACCACGGCCGAGCCGGCCAAATTCGGTGGCAAGGCAGCAACCACACTACATCTATCAAAATGATGGGAGTGCCACACGCAGGAGATCTTCTAGACTTTTTTGCCTGTAGAAATAGGTTGAAACTAGATGCATTTCGTAAAAATGTTACTGTTTCATTAAATGTGAACAACATTTATTACATAAATACAAAAATTTTAATACAATATTCTAGAACAAAACTCTCAATCAATTTCGCCATTTTGAACAAAATTTACTTTTGTGTCATTTTCATTTTAATATAATTTATTCAATATTATTCTACACAAAAGTTTGCGCCTACAAATAAAATATTTACAATTGTTTGCAAACAATTAAGAAAATTTAACAATTGTTACAGTTGTTCAGCTGTCGAGAAAGATTCCATTTGTCTTCTCCGCTCTCAGCCGAACGTCTCCCAGCGGGGTTTTCCGAGTGAGGCAACTGCGCTCGCGATAAGATACTCTAAGCCGTTTCGCACGTATTTTGTGAACACTTGAGACAAATCAAGGCCGTCCTATTAAAAACGTATAAAGTTTATCTTGATATTCAATTTGCCTAGCTCAAGCGAGCTCTATAAAATCGCTCGGGAACATAAGATCTGCGCGATAAATCTGCATGTCTCGTCCCGTTGGATTTATCGGTTACATGTTCCAATCTCGTGGCGTATGAGAGATGAGGAGATACGGCGCGAGGGTAGTCGAGTATGAAGCGTAACTAACTATCGACAGATTTTTCAAGGAGCCAATTTAATTTTGTGTTACGTAGATTCCAGGTGTTATGTTTGCGTTGTGGTTTTAAATGGCATGGCATCAATGTGGCAATACCGTGTGGAGATATGATGGTGATTATCTCACTGTGTGTAAGAGATAACCTCACTTATAATAAACATGCGATCGTTTCATGTTTGTTATTCTTGCGCAATAAAACCACTTTACGGATTTGGATTCAATTTGGCATAGAAGTTACAACCAGGGAACGACAGGTAAATACTTTTTCCCTACAAATACCTTAATAGAGATTTTATGCTGGAAAAACAACTAGAGAAATAAAGAACATTAGGATTTATTTACGTTACTACACTTTAATTCAAACCATCTGCTTTATACTTAAAGTGGACATTGAGTTGAAGATTATAATAAGAGAATTTAAACTTCTACAACCCCAATATCCGTAAATCTTCTACTATGTTTTAAACGCCATCTTTACCGTATAACACAAAATATTCAACTGATACGACTTAGAGGTATTTTAGAAGAAGAAGAAGAATTTAGAAGGGTATTTTAGAAACCTACTTATGTCTTGAAAACCAACTAAACGAGTAGACAAGTTACGTGAATGCCGGCGGCTAGCGTCAATCATCTGCCGTTTGCCTCTATTATATAAACAAATGGGGCATGTAATTTTGTAAATGTCCTTGTGTTTGTTATCCTTACAAAGTTACATGCCCAATTCAAGATTCCCAATTTATAGAAGAAATCATGGATCGTTTTTATGCATTGTTTTGAATGTCGTTATGAAAGATGCGTCACTGTAAGGGTACCCCACCCTTTGCATAAGCTGTCATTGCTGCTGAGTGTATAATTTCGACATTTACTGTTTAAATCAAAGTAACCCTGATGATTATACTAACATTAGCTCATCTAATCGTATTAAATTATTTCGATAAAACTTATTTTCATAACACGTAGGGGTCAAAGCGTCAGCAAAGCGGCAATATCTTGTGACAGTTAGGTCATGGTCGTTCAGCTCGATTTGGCTGCAATTCAACATGCAGCTCTTGATGACTGATTCCAATACGACTTCATACTCTTCACCTTTTCTTGTCTATAATGTAACTAATATTTCTTTCATTCTTTTTAAGAAATAAATTTATAATTTGAATTAACTTATTGAAAATCCAAAAGTTCCTAAGTCTCTCCGTAAACATGGGTAAGCCCGATGAAAAGTGGTAATCGCCTAGCTTTATCCCATTCGAAAGGAGAATGTGAAAAAGTTTAAATTAATAGATCCAACAAAAAGTTTGGATAAGTAATAAATTACGGTATTTGCATGTCGAAAATATAAATTGAAGTTTGTAAAGAAAAATGTTTCTCGTCGGAATGAGCCGGTGAGCGCACCTGAGCCGCTCCCACTTATAGCTGTACGGGATGAATTGTCGGATGTGCGCTCAATCTCTAACTGTATTTCAACCGACTGAGGCAGAAGAAAGGTTTCTAGTTTGAATAAGACATGTTAACCTTTGCGTACAAGTACTTTATACATAGTAGTAAATTATTAGAAAGAAAGAAAATGGCGGCGAAGCCATTCATCCACATCAACGAACATTACATTCAAAGAGAACTGCAATGGTATGCCAATATCTACCACAATATTTCTTGGCCCTTTTAATTTTTTTTATTAAAAAATTTCATATGCCATTTCCAATACCTTTAGGAATATGTCTACAAAGTTTCATGATGATCGGTTGAGTAGTTTTGGCGTGAAAGTGTAACAAACAAACTCAAGTGCACATTTATAATATTAGTAGTATAGGATATAATTATGCTATATTCTTCTTTATAGTATAATGGACCAGAAGAGCAGTCGGAGCCATCTAATTTTTCATGGTATAGGGGAAGTCAGAGCCATTTTCATGACTACCGACGCCCATAGACATCCATAGATGTAGAGACTATATGGATACGCTGCCTTTTATCTCTTCCTACCTCCATGGGCCAAAGGCTACTTACACACCGAACGAAACGCGACAGCACAGCTATCCGGCTCTCGGCTGCATGCAAGCACGCCGTGTAGCACTACTTCTTACAAAACCAATTAAGCTTCTGATGACTACCGACCCCTATAAACAGCTGCACAGAGGATATACAGACGCGTTGTCCTCATTCTCCTTCCATGGGCCACCGGAAACTTACACACCACTCAAAACGCTACAGCATAGCTCACTTTACGCAATATCGTGTGTAAATTGAAGAATATTTTACATTTTTATTTCCGGACAGAGAAATGATTGTCGGCACCGAAGGTTCTCGACCCTTCTATAACCGTCTAATCTAATAGGAAAGGTTTTGCCCCGATTCATCAAGCAATTTAAGCGGAGTGCACATTTTTGATTGGCCTTTGGGAATTCCATAATTTCTTGGGATAGAATATTATTATATTAAGTAAAATGCTGCCCGGAAACCGTTTTATAGCGTGATTAAAGGTTCTTTTAAAAAATCAAGTCCATGGCGTTTTTGTAAATGTATACCTATATAAGTATTGTAAAATGAATAAATTATGTTATACTTCAGACATTTGCAAAGGTATATTGTTGGGCTATGTTTGGTAAGTGTGTTTAGATACATTTTATTAATATTTAATTTAAATTATGCTATGGGACGGACATGTTTTATGAAGGCAAAAATCCTTACCTACATTTCAAGATTAATAAAGTAGGTAAGAGAAGAGAGATAGTTTTATAAAAAATACAATGCCAAAAAACCTTGTTTTAATCTGGGTGTCGGAAGTCAGGTTTTACTCATCTTCATTTCATTTTATTTTATAGTATAGGGGACAAACGAACAGTCGGAGCCATTTACATGACTACTACCACCAGAGGCTATAAAATTGCGCTGCTCTCATTTCTCCTCCCACATCCAAGGGCTACCGGCTACTTACACACCGCACGAAACGCGAGAGCATAGCAGTCACTTTACGCCGGTTCTGTGTAAGCGAGAGATACCTCCGTGGTCGTGCCGGCCCAACTCGGCTGCATGCAAGCATGCGGTGCGGCACTTCCTCCTACTCACCATACGCCGGTCATACGTACTAGACTAGAATATGCCACGCAGTAAAACTTCCACTTAAAACCCCATTCCTCGCCCCAGTCGTAATGAACTATTCAACAACAAACTCGCCACTTAATTTCCTAAGTGTTAACAAAACTGTCTAGTTAATTACAAGACTACTTTACGAGATTCACGAGTCCCTTTGACGTGGTCGAGTAAAAATAAACGTAAGAAACTTACATTCACTTCATTAATAAAGTTTAAGTGGTGTGCTCTGGAACAAAGTACAAACTATTATTATCCCGCTGGGGTTAAGTCCCCGAGCTGTGCTACCTCATTTTACTGCCACCGTTTATCGTGGCACTCTTGTATTAAATAAAATGTAAACACATTATTATACCTGACACAGTGCGCATTTAAAGAGATTTAATGGGACAAAGTGCTGGCGATTTTGTCGCTTGTCTTGATTAACTATGCTTTTGTTGTTTTTGTGAACCCCTGACGTGTGTATTACGTTGGCTGTCCTTCTTTCCATGATCCTTGAGGTCCATATAATCTCAAAGATAATATCGGGTGTGCACTATTAAAGGTAGCACATACACTATGAAGTTGAGTATAATAGTTAAATGGATAATGTTTATTAAGTAAATTTGAGCTAGATAAATCAATGAGTTTATAAGAGTTATCTGCTGAATATAAATATTAATTTTGTACTGTATGACAGTATACATATAACACATGTCGCCATCCAGTGAGTTGTTACTACTACGTTAGTAATATTAATTCAATGTTGCCACCATTTCTTTTCTGTCCATTTAAATTTAACTAAATTTTACTTTAAATAGTGTTGAAGGTTACCTAGACATTATTTAAATTTTATTTCACTTTAAGAAATAAGAAAAAAATATTAGTTTCCCCTTTGAATATCTTGATTTCCAGCTAAACTATTTGTACCAAAAGAACACTTATTTGATAATTGCTAATTAAATAGTGTAACATTGCACTCGTACTTATAGCTCAATTCCAACCTGAACTTCTTTCAGTCCAATTTTCATCCAGGTATCGCACAATATAGTTACTGCCTCGCCCAGGTCACAGTAGGTATAGCTACTGCCTTGTTAATATCTCGGATAACATTCTGTAGTGTATAAATTATAGTAACGTAATTATATTACCACTGCTTGAGGCCTTGCTTTTAACACTGTTGATCACGATGTCTTACTTCTTCTACTAATATCTTTTAACATAGGTATTCTCAGATGTTATTCTCTGCTTTCATAGTTATCTTCGGTGGTGCTGACAGCGCATAAAGGAGGAGGACATTCTCGTCCTAGAATGATATTCCTGCTAGTGTCCTGTAACATGTGAAATTAAAAACGCATACATAAGTATGTACCTACTTATCATTTAAAATACATAATTATGTAGGTATGTACTTTTAATTTCACATACATGTGGGTACTTTTAATTTCACATGTCATCAGGACATCAGTCACAGATCGGTCCACAGCTGATCGGGGACTTGGGATCGTTTAATACTCAAATATATCGCTAAATATCACTAACTAGCTTCCGCCCGCAGCTTCGCCCGCATGCATGTGATCCACTATTTAATGGATGTTATTATACATATAAACCTTCCTCTTGAGTCACTCTATCTATTACAATCCCATCAAAATCTTTTGCATAATTTTAAAGATCTAAGCATACAGACACATCACACACCTACGGCGAAATGCGACTTTATTTTATACTATGTAGTGAAGTACTTTTATTTTAAGGCTGTATTTCAAACAGACACAACATAAAGGTAAAAAGCTAAACCAACCAAAGCGTTCTACCTTCAAAGATAAGCATTTTAATTGCGCGATAAATTTGTTTATTTTATCTCTTTTAAAAATAGTCTGAGCAACAAAACATCGCTTCGAATCAAAGCATACTAGACAAGGTGTAGGTATCACCGCTACTTCAAAGCAAAGCATTTTCATTGGCATATTTTGATCACGTAAAAAGGCATCTTTAAATGGACATTCGTCTCTCCTAAGGCCACAAGACAGATCGCTGAGGCAGCTGTTGATCGACGCTCAATTACGTGAGGCAAAAACGCCACGTTCCGAATGTTTGTCATCACTATGAGACGTGTGACTTGTGAGCTATTTACCTGACTGCAGCAGGTGAAGGGTAAATGGTTTTGAAGGAGTGTGGTTGCATGCTGACTTCTATGTTCCCTAATACAGTCTGAACGGCGCATAGAATTTTAACTCATGTTTCGTTTAAGGGACCAAATGAGCAGTTGGAGTCATTTTCATGACTATCGCCGGCCATAGACATCCGCATAGACCTTATACGGATGCGTTGCCCTCCTTTTTCCTTCCCCGCCATGGGCCACCGGCTACTTATACACCGCACAGAACACGCCAGCATATAACAATCGTTTATACAATATGAATTGTCATACATTCTTCTTGATAATGCCGGTTACACCAAAATAGGTTTTAAACACGAAGTGATTTGTTTCTGATCACTGCACTCAATGCACATCTAAAGCAGGTTGTTGTAACAGACACACAGTCACGTTTCGCGTGGTTTGCGAGTTTCCAGTGGCCCATTTCAAATTGCGCGACATATCTGCGTTACAATTACATAAACGTTTGTGGGCATCGGATCACAAAGCACGTTCTTCATATTATATTGAAGAAAACAATAGGATTTATTTGTCTAAACCGATGTTATTATTAGCTCTACTATGAACTAAAATATAAGGATTCTAAAGTTCACCTAAGCGATGATAAATTTCGAGGATAATACTCGGACCCAACATAGGCAACGAGTCACTGGCTGCGTTTGGCGGCTACACCCGCCTAAATCCTATTAGGAACCACTATTTTTAAGATAACAAGTAATGTTTCTATTATTGTACATAATAATATCCACATTTGTTCAGTTGATGTAGCGTGAAATATTAAAAAACATGCATACATACATCATCTCAAAATTGTTTTTCATGTTGATAATATTGATTTTATTTTTTTTTTATTATCTCGATACAAGTCGTAAAAGCAGTTTTTGTAAAGAAAATAAGTTCCATAAAAGCGGTTGATAATTCTACAGACTTACATTACAGAATATGCGCTAAGAAATAATAAAGGTCGGCTCAATATGAAAAGTAAGTAATAGCTTAAAAGCTCATCCAGCAAGTGCATTATATTCGTTATAGATCAACTTCAGTGTGAGCTTAAACTTGGTATGTGCCTAAGCTTTATTGTAGAAATTGATTTTGACGTAAGGTGCAGTAACTTTTAGCTTTGTTATTTATGTCTAGACATTTAAATTTGTGACAGGCGTATTCCAGATAAGGGAGCGTTCAAGTATTACGTAACGCAATTTGGGGGAGGGGGCTCTTGTAAAACATTACAGGGCGGAAGGAGTTTACGAAAAACGTGTTACATAACATATATTACCGGCGATGATATTATATTAAATAATGGTTTAGATATGATGTTATGCTCTTTTAGAAATTTCGTTATAGGCTTAAGGGGTAACGCTAGTTATTCGATGGGCCAATTTTTAATTAACCATAAGTATGGCCACATACTGGGCAACGTAACTGTCTGTCTTCTGGTTGTACGAATGTTTATGCACGTCGTGATCATTTCAACCTCCCTTATTCTATAGAAGTAATAATTTTGTAACCATAGATCACAAAATGTCACGCAACCCCTGAAGAATCACGGAAAATAAGGCTCGAAAATGCTTCTAAGTACGTTAGTTACGATATCCAACTACTCGTTTCCCTCCGCAACAATCAATGAGGGTCGATAATAAGGTAGCGTTTACTACACGAGCGGGTGAAGACGCGATCGCGAGCCGTGTCCGGTGATCCGCCGCGCGCTCCGCTCGGCCGGACACAAACGGAAAACCATTTTACGGTCCATTGTGGAGGAGGATTGGCAATTTCGATTTGCGCTTACCCGACTGTCTCCCGCTTTACAGCGCCTTCGTGTGTCGCGGGCCTTGATAACACTACACATAAATGCAAATCGGTGCTCGTTTAAACGGCCGGCAGAGGATAAGGTTTTTATATTGGGGAGATAGAAACTACCCACTTTTGTTCCTTTATTCCATGTAAAAAGTAGTCGGATCATTTTAAGGCTTAGTGGACTATGTTGCGTCAAATGTTTTAATATTTAATAAAAATATTATAAGACCCTCAATAATTATATTTTTGTAAATATATTTTCGTACGCACTTACTTTGTTTAAATATTTAATGGGATGGATGACTTTTGATTTTTATCTATACATAGGTATTATGAAGTCGTCCGACCGTGTCTTTCTGTCCCCCTGTCTGACTGAACGCGATAATCTCGAAAATTACCAAACGGATTTTTATACGGTTATAACAATAGAAATAATGAGCCTTGAGGAATGTTTAAGTAAATAATTTACTATTTTTTTTATGTAATTATAAATACGACATTAAATGTTGAAGAGGTCGCAAAAAATCGCGCAAACTGGGAGCTTTTCACACAAACGTTGCGTAAACTAGCAAATATATAGTTGAGTAATGTGCTAGCGAATTCAACATCTATAAAAATGCTACAAAAAACTCTGAAATAGCATATCTCTATCTTTTTCGGTTGACTTACAATTACCACTTTTACGTTCTTTTAACTAAAACATTACGTTATTTTCAAAGCTATTTTCTTTAGTTCAGTGTTATTTATCCTTATCCAAATAAATATATTATTTAACTTAGGTATTTAATGCAGATTAAAATTGCCCTTTACACTATATCAATCAGTTGAATATTTTTTGAGATATCGTCAATAAAATTAATTAGCTGCTAAACATTTAAATCTCAGTGAGTCAGCGCCAGCGTGCTTTCCTTGAGACGCCTCTAATATTTGAGGAGTTCCTTCTATTTTACTAGGATTCCATCATCAAATGATGACCGGACGGTGGAACCACCTGCATACCATCATACATTAAAAAAACATTCCGAAGATTGAGAACCTCCTCGATTTTTGAAATCCGAAATCCACGCGGGCTAAGCTGCGGGCGTAAGCTCGTGATTATATAAACATAATGTATTTAGATTGTATAATTAGTGTGCAGCTATGTTCTCAATATTGATGAGAATAGACTAGTGTGTGGTAACCACAATTCTGTTAATTCCACTGAAAAAACTTATATACAGTTTTCATAGTTACGGTGTTTGTTTTATAGAATAAGAAAATAAAGGAGTAGTCAGTCTTTGATAACTAACTTCGCCTACACATCGATCTAATTGTTGTTCAGATGTGAGCAAGCCCCGGATATGCCTGCCCAATCCGGCTGTATTCCAGCATGGTAATCTAAGTAGTTTGGATAAGTGTAACAAGAATCTATCGTTTTGTTGATGATACCTGGTATCATACCTGATCACGAGTGTTCGAAACCGGTCGTATTAAATGTAATCTTAATTAATAAAAAGTGGAAATAGTGTAGAAAGTATATTATTTAACAAAACTATATCATGAATTTCCATCAAGAAGTGACAATACATTCCATCAACTAAAACAAGAATCTAGTCAAAAACTAACAAGCAAATAGAAAACTCCATCAAAAAGATCCAACAAAACTAAACTTTTATTATTTAATTTAAATTATGTATTACAAAATAGAAATGCTGCAGAGACAAAGAGTTCTAAATAAATGGAACAATAAAAATGTTGAAGTCAACGTTATTTTGTTGTTCGATAACAATATATCGGACAGCACAAGTGCAGCGCCTGGCGACGACACCCGCATGCAATATCTGCGGACCGATATCGCTCGTGTTGTGGAGTAGTCCCCGCGGAGAGCAGTACAATTGTCTGTCTGTGGGCGATACCGCAGTAGGCGCTTGCCTTTGTTACACAAACTGCAAGAGGGAAATATGGTGGTTTTGTTTGCAATTCGATATATTTACTAAAAAACGTGTAACTTCATAAAATAAATACTCCTTTTATTTGTACCTACACTGACGATTTATTCAACGTTATTTTCGTGTCACTGTCTCATTAACACTATCTACAGGGTTACTTTTTGGTCACCGGCCACATTTTCAGGTTTGGTTTAGAATCAATAATACATTCGATTTACAAAAAAAAGCATAACTAAATAATTTGATAAAATTACTTTATCCCATGTTGTAAACATATTTCTTGGTCACCTGGTCACGTGGCATGTGACTCGCGAGTGTCGCTCGCCCGGCGTCACTGACCTTGAAATCGATACATTTTACGTATGTACAACGATCGATGTATTTTTAAGGACCAATTCAAACCGATTTTTATTTAACAAAATATTACAATTAGACAACAAAATTTAAAACACATCCTTGGAATGATGTTTATTTCCTTATTTTAAAATTTGGCCGGTGACCAAAAACTAACCCTGTATAATAAATTACAAAAAAGTAATAATAAAGAAACGAAGAAACGAAGAAACAAATAAATAATCAGACTGCCATAACAATAGGAAGGAATAAAAAATAAGACACGCCGCTTGTGCAGTCGGGCCCATTTTATAATGAACATAATATTTCTTAAAATTGGAAAGATCCCGACCGTTGAAGCGGCTAGTTTTCTATTTATTCCTTTCAGTTGTTCATTGAAGTAAAACTTCCATACGCGCGCTTGACATGCGGAGTAAGCTGGCGAGAGCGTTACAAAAAGCACACAGCGGGCGAGGCCAATGGAATGTTCTTGAAAGGCGTCCCTGCGCCCAAAAACGCAGTGTTGGGCGGCCTCCCACAAGGCGGACTGATGTACTGGTCATGGTAGCAAGGAGCCCCTATATGCAAGCAGCTTGTGACGGGGACCAGTGGCGCTCTATGGGGAAGGCCTGTGTCAACCAGTAGGCGTTTTTGGCCGCTAATGATGATGATGATATTGCGATACGCGGGACATACGCCACATATTGAAAAGCGTCGAGTTGCTGGTCGTGCCTGCCCGTGCCCGAGCTATACGGCTTCAAATTGTAGTACCATTTACGAGTATCTGCTTAAAAATAAAAGATAACGCCGCAGACAGCGGAGTAATCTGTTGAGAAAAACAATTTACGAAACGTTAATATTTTTCTCATCAGTTTGGAGTGCGTTTAATTTTCTCTTTGTCTGGAGCAGACGTCTTTTGTTTCAAGGATCAGTGGAGAGAGTTTACATCGTGTGTTTTTGTGGAAGTTGTGAAACAGGAGGTGAGTATAACAATGAAGGTCTACCCGTGTCGATAGAGATGCTAAACACTAAGGAGAGAATTTCGCCCTCTCTCTCGTAAATTCTCCAGTGATTATGTAGGTCGTATTTACTTTAGTAGCTGTAGGCACAGATCGTAAAGTAAACTATAACATATTATACATTTTTTTTTATATTAGTAGGATTCTAAAAAGTCATCGGCGCTAGTATCACCGCTAATTAGTATTACTACAAAACCTACCTATATGTAACTGCAAGACTCAGCTACAAGACGTCGTATACACTCACTAGAAGTATTTCAGTTGGTAGCGAGTAAAGACTTTACTTGAAAACTAGCAGCCGTTTAGAAGTTTCTCAACAACTGGAGACCACGACGCTGTCTGATGGGCGTGAAATGGCCCCGTCGATGTGTAATAGTTTAGAAGATTGTTAAGCGGAAATATTTAATACTGTATTAGTCTAACCTAACCTAACCCATCCAAGTATGATTCTAAAACTCTAAAAAATTTAAAAATCACAGGGGGGTCCAGTGAGGGTCGACCCCAAAAATAATCTCCAGT
>LUGF01002294.1:39240-52113 GCA_001625245.1 Calycopis cecrops
TACATTACATAATCTGTGAATTGTAAAAGAGAGTTTTAGTTTTATAAATTTTATACTTTGTGTTCGTTAATAGATAATGTGCTTGCTTATTTTTTTCCGTTTAATATAAAAGAGAGTATTTTTTCATACCTCTCGCTTATACGAGACCGACGTAAGTAACAGCTGTGCTGTCGAGTTTCGTGCGGTGTGTAAGTAGCCGGTGGACCTGAGAGGTGGGAGGAGAAAGGAGGGCAGCGCATCTGTATAGTCTCTATGCGGATGTCTATGGGCGGCTATAGTCAATAAAATGTCTTCGTCTGCTCGTTCGCTCCCCTATACCATAAAAAAAAGAAAACCCAGAGAAAAATAAACAAACTATACAGAACATCAAATTTTTGAGATATTCTAAAATATCTATAATCTATAAAAAAAAACATCAGCCGCTGGCGTCGTCTACTACTTGAGGAAAGTCACCCCAGAGACCGCCAGGAGTGGCGGTCACACGCAGCTTCTAGCCGTGTAGCGGATACCGGCAACTCCTGGTGAGAAGACCTCCAACACTTCAAGTTCCGTTTATTCTCGTCTTTTTTTTTCTCCTTTCATTATGTTTGTCAATTTTGCGATCAATGTAATCTGTTCGTTTCCACTTCACCAGTTTTCAAATCACAGAATTCCAGATCATATTAATCTCGTAGCGAAATACACAAGCTTAGCTCTCTCTGCCGCACATTCAGTGAATCTGGGCTTATTTAAGAGGACTATATTTAGCGTTACCAAATCTCGGCTCCGTATGTAATCACTGACCTATGTATATACTCGTAATTAAATTTCGTATATGAGTGTGAGTGTGATGACTTCTGGGATAGTCTAATTGTGAATATTATATATTCCTCATAGCGCATAGCATGTCCTAACACCAGCAGTTCCTGGTTCGAATTATGTCCAGGTCCATGTTCATTTTTGTTGTAAGAAGGAGTAACAAATATACAAACTTTCGCATTTATAATAATTTTAGTAGGATTGGCCTATACCACCATGGCCACCTGAGTATTAATGGGCAGTGTTTGTCAAAGGCGAGACTCGCCGAGCAGTTCCCTTACGGCGACTGTTACAGACGCAGCCACTGTTAAGGTAATGTCTGTCTGCACTTTGTTCGCACAAGCTCTAGCTAATTGCCTACTTCGTAAACGAACGAACTGGAGTCACTGCTGGCGGTTTCTCTTCTGATTAAATTCATTACGAGTTATCGGGCTCTCAGCGATGATTTTATCAGTGTCACCGTGGCGGCCGCTGTCGATCCTTAAGATACAGTCGGTATAGTAGAATGGTGGGTAGTAGTAATTGCCGTCATTAATCGTTCGGCTAGACGTATAAATAAATACAATTGAGATCGCAAATTTTTTATATCATTATCAGTAAAAGATAACTTACAAAAAATATTTATCGATGTCTAGAGTTCTCTATCGTATTTTAGAAATGCCTTGTACAGTCGGGACACTGAGCTTCTTTTCTAGGAGTTTGTGTTATATTCTAAGTGTTAAAATAATATCATGTGAGTGAAATGTGTCCCGCCGGCCCTATTCGGTTGAACTATAACATGGCACTAACTCTCACTGTGTTAACCTTACCGTTTAACCCTAGCGTAAAACGAGGTGCATTATAAGTGTGATAAGTGAACCTGTATGTCTGTCTGTATCTACCGTAGTTCAAACCTAATATATAATCTTCAGATTTTCAGATTTAATTGCCATCTTCTTGAGGGGATAGTTTATTAGGCTGGTTCTGAACTATATTTGGTGACAATACAAAAATGCTTTATCCTGGATATTCAGATTCATATTCGTGGCAGAAGTGGAACCATCTCAGTGTATATTCTAGCTACCAATTCACAATTTTGATTGTATGTGTATATTTAGTAGGATTTTCCAAGAAACACTTCAGATGAGGATATTAAGGTAACCAGATATCTGTAGACTGATTCCGTAAATATCCAAAATATGATACAAAATATTTTAACTAGTTAAAAAAATTTAATAATAATTACAATTTGAAGAATCCTAGTTTAAAAGAAATCAATAATTAGGCAAATATTTCTATTAAACCACCTAATTAATCTTTCTATGCATATAAACCTTTAATGGATATGGCGAGACCAAGATCGGATAGAGTGATAGTGATTTTATATAGGATCTATATATTTTTAATTATAATTTTGTTACCAGATTAAAAGTGTATCGTGCCTGAACAATAATGTTAAAATCAATGTCATTTAGATGTAGGTACATAATAACAATTTGCTCTCAGAATTGCTTAATATTATTATAATTTTATAAGTTTGGAGAGTATACGAAAATAAAAGTTGACTTTAACTCGCAGAAGTAATATTGTGAATGGGGAACTAAGGAACGCTTTCATATTCATCAAAAATGTAAAAAGTACCCAAACTTTTACGTGGCCTAATTTTTTAAATGAAATTAATGTTGCCACTTACTTAGTTTAACATATTTTCCAGAGCTTATTTTTATTGGCGTACGTACAATAAACTTCTCTTATCCTTTTAAGACTTGACACATTAAGGTAAAAAACGTGACTGGTTGACCATATTATGTGCTTCAAAACTTATTATAATATTAAATATTATTATAGGGTATTGCAGAAAAGCTAGATAAGTGTATATGTTTTGAAAAACTGTGTATTTGCTTTGCCTTTTTTTTATTTTTCCTACATAAAATTAACAGAACGGGTAGATTATTTTAATACGTTGGAAAGTTTTGAATCCAATACTTGTAAGAGTTGGGCCGGTACGACCCGACAAGCAACTCTCGATCACTTGTTCCGCCGCTTTTCTTGCCATTTGTGAGAATTCGATGGCTCATTGAAGTCTTTTCATTATGTATACTAGCTGCGCCCCGCGGTTTCACACGCGTAAATTTCGATATTGTGGAAAATCATCACATGGCATCCCATAGGATAAAAACTATCCAAGTTACGCTCTAAGTGTGTGCCAAATTTCATGAATATCGGCTCAGCAGTTTTTGCGTGAAGAAGTAACAAACAAACAAACATACAAACTTTCGCATTTATAATATTAATAAGATTAGGCGTCGCTAGTTACAAAAAGTTTCTAAAGCTCGTTTGTCTGATGCTAGAAGCTGTACTTGTGCCAGCTAGTTTTCAGGAGAGCAGTGCAAAAGAGTCTGCAGTACAATTGTGATACTCACTCATAGACTAAATTGTCAGTCTATGAGTAGGACGTCTAATCTTATTTAGTGAGCACATAATCCGCCTCGGAGCAATACGTAGCGGCTGATCGCTCGTCACCATTCTCGGCACGCGCGGGTGTCACCGCGGGCGGTCGGGGTACCGTGATACGCCGCTTTTTATGTGTCACCCGAACCACGGCACAAACAGATTTCTCTCATGATACTTTCAGGATCGCGCGATTTATAAACTTTATATTAAGCCTGTAAGTTGAACACAAACATGTTTTCTTTTTGCTGAGGAATTAATGACTGCGCTTATAGATTATTAAATGCGCTTGTTTTTACTTTTAATATTTCATCTCTGCCTATCCAATAAATGATTCTGCTTGAAAATATGTCTTGTTTGTGAAGATTCTAAAAGTGAGATCATCAGATCATCATAAAGTTACATGTCATTTAAAAACGTTATGCGAAAATTATTCTTAGTTTATGACCTAACCATGCGGAACTTATGTGTTATCAAACAATTTTGTTATATCTATTCATGAAAATCACTTAATCTGAAGCATCATGAAATAATATACCATTTATAAGTCATTGTATCCTTGTATCGACTTCTGATTATACTAGAGAGAGAAATTGGAATCGCTTTTGGTCAATCTCTCACTCCCTTCAACGATTTAAGCAAAGAGTTATAGTAGTGCCATCGATCCTAGCAGCCGCAGAAGCGACTGACGGGCGAAACCCAATTATTTGCTATGTGATAAAATACATCAGTAGACGTCACCATGAATATTTTATCAAAGACTTGGTATCGAAGTTCGTCGTCTCGAATTAAGTTAAGCAGCCATGCGACACATGGCATGAATGAATGAAGACGACCGCGTACATTAAATAACAATTTACAAAAGTGCTGCCACCACCCTTGTTCTTCAATGAGGCGTTTAATTAATTCGTTTAGTGCTGACGTCTTTTGTTTGAGAACTTATACTATAGGTACTTGGTGTTCGGTATTTACTTTATTTTGTCTGGCTACCCTCAAAACGCCCACGCAGTTATTTTAGTAAATTCTAAAAACGGATAAACTTTGAAGTAAACGTAGATATTTAGATTATGGGCGTACAGTTTATTGTTGTTATTTATAAACTTATTATTATGGATCTAGAAAGACGATCCATGAGTGGTAAGAGCTTGTATCCGTTTTTTCATGGAGAGTGTTTAACATGTTATATTTCAGTCAATAACGGGTTAAGACTTGCAACCGTTTAGAAGTTTCTCAACAACTGCAGACCACCACGCTGCCTGATGGAGCGTGAAATGCCCCCGTCAAGGGTACGCCGATGTAATAGTTTACGAGGTAGTTCAGCCGAAATTTTTATTAGTGAGTACTGTTATAATGTTCTTGGAACATTTTTCAAAATTAATAACATCTAGCCCGAGAGCTATGTAGCTGCACTTTCCGAGAGCAGTATTCAAAGACTACTATTGTATAACCTGAGATGATGAGTATTGTTTTGATGCGACATCCGTCAGTACAGATCTCAATTCTGGTATCTAACGCCGATTTTGCGGTTTATACTGAGTGGAGCATAAGGATAACGAAATAAGCTACTAGTTTATGAACACTTAGGTCATCTAAAATGATTACTAACCAACAGAATTGTATACTGTTTCATAGTTACTATAATGTTAAAATAGATATCATACTTGAACCGCACCTGCTCAGTTTATATCTCACTCGAATAACAGCGCTTCAAACAAAACTCACAAACTAAGTCGCTCGACTGAATATCCCTCCAGCAATTAAAAGAACTAAAACTGCACAGCCCATTCCGGTCACGATCGGAATTGTATCTTTCTGTACATTTTTAACTTACTTTAGAATGCAGATTCGTGCCTGTTCAACATTGCAGCGGGCTTTACGGGGCGCTTGTAGCTCCCCCTATCTGTTTTACATTACATAATTTGTGAATTGTAAAAGAGAGTTTTAGTTTCATGAATTCTCTACTATGTGTTCGTTATTAAATAACGTCCTTGCTATTTTTGAAATCTGTACTATCCTTCGCTTCTGTTCCATTATATTTAAACTAAAAAGTTAACAATACATGCCGTAAAAATCCCTCTGCAAATATTTTTCAAGTTGAATTACTTACATATTTTTATAATATAACAATTTATTTAGAAGGGAGTTTAATATATATATTTTTTTAGTTTATGTTCACTTTAATTTATGCTAATTATAATTTTAGTACTAATACTTATAAAAAGTTAATCTCATTTATTTCAATTTTAATTGACCCTTGGGCAAAAGTGGCTTGGTTTATTATCAACAGAAAGATCGAAATAAATCGAAATGCATTCCTAACTCCATCCATGCTGATGTTTCACCTGGACTCCTTTAAATAACTCGAAAGGGGATAGAATAGGGTAACCGTAACTTCCCACCCGTAACATCTGAACATAAGCACATATCATCTGAAAAAATATTTCATATCCCATCAAGCTCACTTTCTGGATCTGGATGACATCTGGATGACTGTTGCAGGGCATTTCAGTATAATAGGCGGCTGATGGGTGACCAGGTATACTATATAGTATATAGTGTATAGCATGTCACCAGTTGCCATCTACTCTTATAAAAAGGTAAATTAATAGCATTTAATCTGTTGCGGTCGTTGGCTTTCATCCTTCCACTTAAAACTACGTTTCTGCCATCAACGTTTTGGTTTCGGCCGACTCCAATTAGGACGCTAATCTAAGCCTCCCTATTTATTTGTTAAAGTCGGTTAATTAGGCAATAAAACGGACTAACGTACTCCCATCGCGCCTAAACATAAAATCCTTTTATTGTGCCACAAATGTGGGTAGGGAGGGGAGCAGTAACGTACCACGCATGCCCGCTGCGGCGGGGACAAGGCTGAACTCACACTAACGTCGAATCGAAGCATTTTTTGGCATAAAGCGAGCAGTTGGAGCCTTTTTAGGACTACCGATACTCATAAGCATCTACGTACAGGTTATACCGATGGGTTCCCCTCGTTTCCTCTACCCCCTCCATGGCCTACCGGAAACACACGTAAGTCCGAAGTCGCGACGCTGAAACTCTGCGCCAGTGTGAGTTGAGCCAAGCTTTTCTCAATAAGCATTTAAAGTTTTTCTAATCGTATAATGCTCTATTAGCTTTAAGTATTTTCTATTTAAGTTCAGTGGCTAACCAAATATGTAGGTATATATAATAAATATGTTTGCTTGCATTAACACAGTGCAGCTGAATAGGTCTGCTCCGATAAGGGTGGCACGTCTCGCTCAGATGAGACGGCGGCTCTCGCGTTTCGTACAGTTTATGAGAGTCCAATAATTATAAGATGATTATTTTTCTTTCGGTTTCGAAATGCATTTGAATACTGTTACACTGTTACACCTGATCGGGCTGGGGTCCAATGGGGGTGTGGGGTTCGTGGATGAACAGAATAGTCATTTAAACCCCACGGGTACCATCGTCCCTACTGAGGTGCTCCGGATATATCAGGGCATGTGTAAGAAGTATACGGATTTATATTGGAGTCGGGTACCAGTAATTAGACTGACTTCAACTGCTATACAATTACACAACTTAGACGTACGATTGTGCCGTGAATATGTGCTATATTTCTAGTAGGTAAGCGTATAAAAGTCACTAGGTATATAAAAATATTAAAAATATTCCTATTAATTAATTCCGAAAAAACGAAGAAATAACATATTCGTCATAGCTGGCTGGCTGATTGATAAATAATGTCATAAAATAATAAAATAAAAACATTGAAAGCGTAAAATATAAGCCGTACAATAAATAAAGTATTTGTGTCGTTATGAAGTTACTGCGAATTACCTTTCGTATTGTTTTCAAGCTTTGATCGTAGTATACATAAAATTAAATTTATGGGTCGTAAAGGCCCAAAAGGAAAGCGGCCGCAAACGTGCTCCGCCGTCGTTCCGAAAACCGCGAATCCGGCTAACATCTTCTTGTTAGCTTTTTGTATAAAAGGTCTTTTCGACCTACGTTATTTTAATGGCGATATATAAGCTAACTTAATTTGAATTAATTAAACGAAGAAAGGGATACTTTAATTTAGGTATTATATGATAATTCCATTATTTTCTGGTTAATAAAGCTCCTGAAATATGAAAGAGATTTAGAATTTTTTCAACACTAAGAAAATGTTTCTAGTAGTTTTTTCATGCAAAGACTTATTTATTGGTTGACGTTTTTCAATTATTAAATTACAATCAACTTTTATTTCACACATTAGGCATTCTTATTATTTGTACATTAAAGCGAAATCAAATTTGCACAACTTTATGAATAGGCATCATATTCGCACCCATATAATATCATGCAAATACTTTGCGGATGTTGTGAGAACAAAAACATTGCAAAACAATAAGTACATTATTCATAGAATTTTCACAATAGGTACTCGCAGTCTTTTCTTAAAGACACATTAGCAAAACAGTCTCAGTAGCTCCTTGTAAAGTTCTTTAGACTGTGCTGGCTACCTATTCCAACAAACAGCTAAAAATGAAGCATTGCGAACGGAAAAAGTTAGATTATCAAATCTTTGTAGGAAAATTATTCATACAAATATACTTCGGAACTTTGACGACCGGCTGGTGCAGTGGTACAGGGCTCAGATAAGCGGAGCATGTTGCGCCAGGGGTCACGGGTTCGAATCCCGCCTAGGTCATGGATGTTTATCTATATTATATTATCGCGCCGGACTCGTTATATGTATTCCTATAATAAAAATCTTAAATATATAAAATTTCTTAAATTTATAAAACATATTAAATATATTCCGTTGTCTAGTACCCGTAACACAAGTCCTTACGGTACTTAGCACGGGGCTAGGCTAACGTGGTGTGTAAGGTCCGCAGATATTTATTTATTTATTTCTTTATTTAACTGCTTGATGAATGTACCTTAAACTGTCAATATTATAGTAAAAATTTGGCCTGGCCCTTTCTTTTATTATATTCTTCGCTATGACTTACCTGTCATTAGTAGGGACCTTTAGAGAGAAAACTTGGTGTTCCTTTAAGAAAAATCGCTATCTTCATGAACATGAACCAGCGTTGGCCTTTAAATTAAGCTTCCATCTTGTAAAAACATAGTGTAATTATTAAAAAAAAATATTAAACACTCCGAAGTGATTCAAGTTTATACGTTGAAACTAAGTCATTATTTTTATCAATTTCTGTCTAGACTAGCATGGAGTCTCTTGCGGCATAACCATAAAGTTATATTGAGTGTGTCAGCTATGAACTTGTCTTGTCATAACCTTTATACTATACCGCGGCGCAATAGATAGTAAAATGTTTGTAGACAAATGCTTTTGTGTTTTAGTCGTTTTTTTTAAAGAAATCTCTAGATGAACTTTATCCGAGCAGCATTTTAATACTAATAAAAAACTACATTATCTAAATTATTTGCGGTTTCTATTTTAGTATAGATAGTAATATAAACTTAAAATAGAAGGGTGGAGAGTTTGTTTGGTTGGTTGAATTCCAATGAGTCCCAATTAAAAATGTTGTGTTTTGTCAGATAGCCTGTATAAAGAGAAAGGCGATAGGCCAATGTAAAAATTACTGAACGGATTTGTTTGAAATTTGGCACACATATAGATAAAACCTTGAATAACATCTAAAAACTTTCTTTCATTCAAGAAAGAATGATTTCTTTGTTATAAAAAACCGCCGTTGCTTAGAATCTACATATATAAAAATCAATTGCTGTTCGTTAGACTCACTAAAACTCGAGAACGGCTGAACCGATTTGGCTGAATTTGGTTTTGAATTAATTTTGGAAGTTCAGGGAAGGTTTAAAAGGTGAGTACATATGAAAAAATACTAGGAATATACTAAAAACTACAATTTCGTTTTCTCATAGAACCTTTTCCTACCTGTCAAACATTTGATGTTCGTATGAACAATTTGTCATTTAGAAAGCAAATAAAATTTAACATTGAAAGAATAGTTTAAAATCGATAACTAATTATAATAGTTATATCTGTCTGACTACGTATTAATTCTCAGGAGGGAAAAACTGTACTTAATTTTGGTTAATTGTCTATCAGATTATGGTTATGTATTTTGATAAATCTTAAGTTTTGTCGCAAATTAGAATTTATTGTAGGTGTGTAGAGTGGATTAGGACAACTGGCGGGTCTAATTTGGACAAATTGGTGGCGCGCTCCATTGGAGTACTGGGCCCAGTATAGATATAGATTTATAATACATAAATCTCTGTTACTTAACCTTGAACGCATCTTTCGATTTTGTAAACTATTAAAAAAACTCATACACACATATATAATATAATCTCACGCAAATTCTACTAATACATATAAATGCGAAAATTTGTATGTTTGTTTGTTTGTTTGTTACTCTTTCACGCAAAAACTGCTGAACCGTTTTTCATGAAATTTTGGCACACACATAGAGGGTAACTCGGATTAGCACATGATTGATTTTTATCTCGAAAAAATGTTCCTATGGGATGCCATGGGATGATTTTCTATTTTCCACGGTATCGAAATTTACGCGGATGAAACCGCTAGTGAAGTTATAAAAAATGATACTAATTGAATATTTTACCTACCATAACCAAGTAGTTAGTCCACCGAGTAGACTGACTAACACTCAGTCTTCCGGTGCAGAGCCTCAACTCGAGAAACTTTCTTACCCAGCGGTTATGGGTTGATTAATTATTATTAAAGAAACGAAATGGATGCACTCAGGTCTAGAAAAATACCGGATCAAATCGTTCCCAAACTTTTTGATCCGTTTGTCATGATTGACATTAAATAGACTCCTTACTTTCTTGCATTTCAAGAATTGAATATTTAATTTAAATGTGTGGTTTTCAGTTTTCGCTTAGGGTAGATAACTTTGAATGTAATAAGGGTTTTGTAACATAATTAACAGAATCCATTTTCTCCTCATTAAGTCCTGTTAAGCGTTACGAATAAGCCTGATGTTATGTTTCAAAAACATTTTTTAACATTAACATTTTAAACCTAGTTGTAAAAGGTAGATTTTTACAATTCGTATTATTATTAAACTATTTTAGATAGAAAGTACGTACTTTGGGTGTGGCGACTTCATTTAAATCCACTGCATAAATAACACAAAAACGTCCTTCGATTAGAATAAATACATTAAACACACGAGGACATCCATCGCAACTAGGTCAAGGTCAACTCTGAACCTGGAAGCGAGCAGGCAGCGGGGGTGACCAGTCGGAACATACTTGTACCAGCTGCCAAAGTGCAGCAGTTCACTGCAGTAACAGATGGTTGGGCAGTAACCTTACTATTGCGTAATTATTCGTTAAAACCACTTTTTTTTTGTTTCACATCGTGACATGTTGTGTCACATCTCGTGTTTTTTTTTATTTTAAGAATTGTTTATTTTAGTTACAAGAAATAGTAAAAAAGATTTTTTTTTAATTTATTTAGCGACTAATATGTTGACGATTCTGAAGTTCATTTAAAAATTGGATATACTTTGAAATAAAACCTGTATAACTCATTGAATCTGTATAACACATGAATGATGAATAAACCAAAACAAAAACAATGTAAAAGATATCAATTGCAAGCGTTTAATTCGTAACGGGCTCGTTACAAGTATGGGCGGCGCGGTGTTTTGTAGAATTCTATTAACAGACAGCCCCCAGTTGACAATAATGGGATCGTTACAACTATGGGCGGCGCGGTGTTTTGTAGAATTCCATTGACATACAGCCCCCAGTTGACAATAATCCGTTCGCGGCACGTAATGGTCCGGGCCCCGATTAAAACTGTATGTGGAGGCAACACGCCCCGGTGTGCGGAGGCAACTTGTAATGAGTTTGTGAGTGCCCCAGGGTAGTTTAAATACTCACCGTGAACTTCATCCGCAAATCTCAATAATACGTTTTATGATTTGATCTTTGTTTCCAGGAGATATCCTACTAATATTATAAAGGCGAACGTTTGTGAGAATGTTTGTTATTCTTTCACACAAAAACTACTGAACGGATTTTCCTGAAACTTTACAGTAATATAGCTTTCATATCAGAATACCATAATAAGTTAAAATTTTGAATCATTTTTAAAGTCTGAAATCCACGCGGGCGAAGCCGCGGGCGTAAGCTAGTCAATTATAAAACAGTAAAATTGTCAGATCATTTTGTACAGTGGCATTGACCCAGTTGGACCGTCTGGTTTAGCAGCAATGCACCACTTATACTATCTCTTTCGTGTTCTGAAAACTATATTATTAAAACCTTACCGTGACCAGGAAACAGAGCTGTGTGAGAGAGTGACAGCGACAGAATGGGGCTTTATATTAAGACAAGTATCATA
Source organism: Calycopis cecrops (assembly GCA_001625245.1). Lineage (NCBI taxonomy): Eukaryota > Metazoa > Arthropoda > Insecta > Lepidoptera > Lycaenidae > Calycopis > Calycopis cecrops. Next base: position 50,813 of record LUGF01002294.1, read on the forward strand.
CCGGCTCACATGGTACAAAGGAAAAGCCCAGCTTACCTTAACAAGGTAAAGCAAGTACAAATAGATTCCTTAATAATATTAACATACTTAAAAGGATATTGTGATGTAAACTTAAACGCTACGTTATAGTTAGATTATACAACATATTATTATGTTTTAGCTGAGCTAATAATAGATAATATTATAAATTATATACTTTATATCATTTAATGTATTATAATAATAAAGCCTTGAAAATAAAAATACAAGAAGGAACGACATGCACGATTCCATATGCTGGTAAATTTTACTTCCCAAATATTTTATAATGTAATGTACTCCTAGCCGAACTTCAGGTTCGGCAGTAATCTTTACAGATACTAGCCAGCAGTTCAGGATATAATCGATTCTCTATTCACTCATTCCCCTATTTAGATGAGACGACAGTTCGATAGGACCAGATTGAAGTCTGGTGCAGGTCCGACAGCTTAACAGTTAACTTAGTGACTAGGGTGTAGTACAAGCAAATTCATATCTTCAAAATGTTATTAGAAATAGATAAATCTCGATAGCACCTATGATAGCACTATAAGGTCTGACCTGGGACTCGGTCATGAGATCTCTCGTCTCTCAGATTAAAATAGTAAATTTTCTGACATTTTAGCAATGTTTTCTATGTATTATTAGCAGTGTAATAATTGATGAAAAAAATGGTAAATAATGTTTATTGGATGATTCTGCTATTAATTCTTATAAAATAAACAATATATTTGATTTTTTTAGAGATGAGATTGATTTTTTGCAATTATTGTTCCAAACAATTATCAATATTCATAATAATCACAGGCCAGTTTCGGGTGCGCAGTCTGCGCTCGGGCAGTTTTGGCGGGGGCACGGCTCTCCTTTAAATGCCTGCAGTAGCCGCTAAGGTGTTACTGCAGGCTGTGAGTTTGTCGGTGGGGTGGAGTCGCGTTGGCGTCCACCTTCTGGAAAACAGGCCCAGGCATTGTTACCGCTGCCTGGGCATGGGGCACGTCGGCGTCACGTGCCCCCATGAAGTAGACCGCAGCGAACTATGCTACCGCTGCGGTCAGACCGGGCACAAAGCGGACGGGTGCAATAATCCCGTCCACTGCGCAGTGTGAGCAGATGCTGGAAGGCCGGCAGGCCATGTGATGGGGGGCATGACGTGCAAGCCCCCCGCCACCCGCAAGCAGGTTCCCCGCAGGGGGAACCGACAGGGGTCGTCGGACGTGGAGATGCGCTAAATGGACAGGCATCTCCACGTTCTTCAGGCGAACGTCAACCACTCTGCCAGGGCT
>LUGF01002303.1:9961-21051 GCA_001625245.1 Calycopis cecrops
CTATGGAAGAGCTGAATCCCCTAATACAAGCATCAAATATGCTTAAAAGGGGGTCCAGGCCACAGTTTACAAAACATGTATTTTAGCAAAGAAATAAAGATTTATTTATTATTTATTATTATTTATTATTATATTGTATGTATGTATATATGTATGTATATATTTTATTAGTAATAAAATTTAATACGTACTGTTTGTAAACTATCTTAATATTTATGTAAAATTACTTTGTTGTGTCAATTACTACCTGGTTATTAGCTGTATCTCACTTTAGCTACCTGGTTGTCTGGAAGAGACCGCTACCAGCAAGCAGTAAGACTGCCATTTTTGTGCATCTCACTAGCATTAAGATGATTTTTTTATTGTTAACTTGGTACAAAATAAAGAATTTTTATTTATTTAACAGTTTATGTACACGTAAAATGAACATAAAAACATTTAGTTATATAAATTTTGGTACAAAGGACCTGCTTATCCCATTATGGAATTTCTACCAGCAGTCCTACTATAGGAAAATGCATGGTGTATAGCAATATTAATGTGTACATTTTAAACACAAACAATAATCATAACACATTATACATATTTAACATACATATCATAGGTAGGTCAATAAATACTTAAATACCTACATATAAATATATACATACTATTTTAAAATACTATAAACAAATATAAATAAATATATTATAAAGTACAATATATACCTAATTTGGACAGAGGTTACGTATCTAGATTTAAGTAAAATTACTTTACTTTTTTCTTAAAAAGGGATAGTGTTTTACAGTTCCTAATTTGATATGGTAGGGAATTCCAAAGTCTAATAGAATGTACGGTAAAGGAGTAAGAGAAAAATTCTGTTCGATGAACAGGTAAGTGAAGAATTGTACGATTTAGAGTTCTGCAAGAAGAGTCATTTAGATGAGGAAAGGAAAAGCGCTCACGGAGATAAGAAAGAGAACAAGGATGAAAGAGAATATTAAACAGGAAGCACAGAATTCGGTAATTTCTTCGATGGCGGATGGGAAGCCATTCTAATTGTTTACGAAAAGCAGTAACGTGGTCATATTTTTTTAAGCCAAAGATGAATCGCAGACATAAATTTTGTAGTCGTTCGAGTTTGTTAAAGATTAACTCAGTGGCATCTGGATAACAGTTGTCAGCATAATCTATTATTGGTTGAATGAGAGACAGCGCGAGTGAAATTTTTGTTGATAGAGGAAGGAAGTTTTGTAGCGTTTTGAAAGAATGGAAAGAGAAGTAAACCTTCCTACTGATCTCACTAACGTAGCTGTTCCAGGAAAGATTCGAATCTATAATAACACCTAGATTTTTAGCTGTATCAATTTTATTTTATTAATATTATTTTAAACTCCAGCTGTCTGTTCTAGCTGACTTTTTTTGACCTATTTAAACTTTGAATTATTTTTTTTATCTTCTTATCTCTTGCATATACAAATAGGGTTGGAATACGTACGTACGTAAATTAATTGAAGATTACGAGAATATTACTCATTACAATAAAGGAACTTTCACAGATTTTAACGATGTTTATTTAATTACTAACTGGTATCCGCGACTTCGCTCGCGTGGTTTTCGCAATAAGAAGGAGCCAATGGCAATTTTCAGTTCTTCAACTACATCCATAATAAACATCACATCCGATGATCCGATTTGATGTGAAAGAACACACTTTCCCATTTATATTAATAATTATGGATTATAAAAATATTATTATTTTTTCAGATGTTTTCCAAAATGAGGATCAAGTGGAAACGTTCTAGGAGGAACCAGATAATCCTAGTGCTGGCCGTCATCTTCTGTATAATATATTATTATTATCTGCACGAGAGGTAAGGATTATCAACTTATCGAAGTCGAAGTGAACACGCTACACGTCTGCTCCAGATTTAATAAAAAAATAACTTTGAGGTGACATGCAGAAAAAATAAGTAAAAAAACATAAAGGAAAATGACAAATAAAACAAGATTAGTAAAACACAAAAAAATACTTGACAAATAAATGTAGACCGACAAATTTTAGTCATTTCGGTACCTCACAAAATGGACTAGAGGTCCTGATACTGATTTTCAAGGTCACCATTTTTTCCTTTCTGCTAACAATAATTTGTATGTTACGTTGTTAATATTATAATACAAATACAAAATGTTAGGGCAATTTTCTTACTCCGGTTGTGTCGGACTGGTGTCCCATCAGAATAAGAATGAGTAGAATAAGAATGGCACTTGTGTGCACTGCTTGTCACAATAGTCGGCTAGTCTTAATTAAGATGGCGGCTGCAGCCGAAATTCGGTGTGGGAATGTAGGAAGGGGGAAAGAGATTGTGTTATAGAGTGTAGCGGTACTCTATAGTGTAGATTATAGTAAGAAGGACCAACTCGTGCTTTAAACAAAGGCGTGGTGATGAGCAAAAAATGGGAGTTCATTTCATATAGCTGCTTATTGCTGGGGTAGTGGTCCGATAGCATCCAATCTATGGAGTGGAGACGAATCGCATCGTGTAAGCGACCCTTTACATATAGATCGTGCAATCAGTTCAGCACGCTCGGTGAAAATGGTATATGGCAATTTGCTTCTGATCGACCAAAAAATACGCCACCTTTTCACCTATTCTGCCAAGCTTTTTTATAAACACTATATTCAAGGATACCGATCGTAACTCATCGTGCTATCTATGTTTTATATAAAAAAAGTATGATTAAATAAAGTTAATAAATTGAAAAATACTATTGGTAACGATCTCAGGAAACCATTTTGTGACCCCTTTTTTGCACTTATCTTGTGTTGTAATGCTGTGTTCACTTTTAGAATACTTCAGCCTAAGCTTGCGCTTAACCCGGTGGAGGAAATAGAGGAAACTATTTCCTTTTCAAACAGGTAAGTTATCATGCAATCACAATTACTTATTTTTACTAGCAATAGAATAGAATAGAAGTTAAAACAGTTGTTAATTTATTTACCAGATACAAATTTGCCTCCTTACCAGTTGGGGTTTATAATCAGGCTGTTTGAAAGATTTAAAAAATTCAAAACATTAAAAATTCTCTATAGGGCACTAGCTTCTAGACTGCCACGCTAACTAGTGGCTGAAATGGGAACCGAATGCTAGCAAATTCACGGAATATATAGCTAATGGTACTTCGTTATACGTATTATATGACTGTGTTCTAAAATTAGGGCGCTTACATTTGGCGATAGTGCTGCCTCTATGTTTCATGCACGGTCCCTATTACTCCTATCTCAGAACCCATCTAAAGTATGCCTCGCAGATATGGAACCCGTGATATCAAAAATGTATTGACCAGATTGAAAATATTCAGAGATTCATAAAGAATCAATGTTACCATCTTAAGGTACCAGTCAGACGACTACGTAGAACTCTGTAAAATTACCAGTTGTTGCCACTTGTAAGTCGGCGAGAGATCTCGGACTGTGTCTTTTTGATAAAAGTCCTTAATAACGATATCGGTATCGCCAAACTTTCGTCCAAATTCTCCTTTAACATTCAATCGAAAACAAAATTCAATCCACCAATAGATGTACAGTTGCCTCAACTAACTACAGGCAAAATTCTTATTTCAACTTGCAAGCAGAAACTACAATAAATTATGTAAATGCATGACATATATTATGTTTAGTGTCAACTCAGAATTTTTTTAAACAGGTGTCCTTAATGTTACATAGATACACGTTTTTCTTCATATTAATTGTTAAGTATAAATTAGTAATCAATGTTTTATGATGTTACTTAGTTTAATGCATGTGTTGTGTTCACTTTTCTGTCTTATAATAACTTTAGAAGTGAAGACCTGCAAATGGCTATCTGCACACATACATTATAATGTTTGTTTAGCTGTAAGTCTTCCATGATACTTAAATAAAAAAAGTAACATTGCACTATACAATTGATCGCCTAGAAGCCGCCAGACCGCTCTTATGAGTTTTTAAATTGGTTATAGATTAAAAAAAAAACTAATTTCATTGAATCTTGTTTTGAGGTATCGAGTGAGTGTTTTGGAATAAGTTGGAAAAAATATCTAAAATATTTGGTAAATTGTTTATAAAATATTTAAAAATATTTACACCATTTATGCGCATAATAAAATTATTTGTACAATAAAATTATATTTGAAAGAAAAAGTTATATAATATACATTTAAAATCAATTCAAAATTGTTTACTGTAGTAGCATGTTTCTATTAAAAGTTATAAAAAAATTCGAGAGGTAGTAATAAAATAAAACAAAAATAATATATTATATAAAGAAAAGTAAAATTGTACTTAGTACTGTTTGGATTACTAAGGAATATTATGTATGAAGCACATAATATGATTATTGTAACTATAATAATTATATAACAGCATTAAATATGAATGTGTTGAGGGCACTCAGTCTATAATATGCTTGTGCAAATTCGGCATGTTGAATGTGATTTTAACGTAAGACGCTTTTTGTTTTCAGACAGTCGATCCTCTCGTAAGTAGCGAATTTATTTTGCATTAAATGCGCTTACTAACTGCCGGTGTGTTATGGTGGCCTCACACGCTCCGGTATACCGTAGTGTCAGAATAGACCTGCTCAGGCGAACTGAAAAGTACTGGATAAATAATATCGGAATTCTACCGTAGATGAACTTGAGTCACCTGTGTAGAATATTTTTATAACTAATCTATGCTGTGTGTGTGCTGTGTTGATGAATGTTGAATTGATTGACACGCCACACCTGAACTAACTGTAGGATTATTAGTTAAAATACTTGAGCACAATTATCCACATTCGCACTATAAATAGTTATAACACGAATAGCAATATTTAGTAGCAATAAAAGCGACTTTAAGAATTCTTTGCGCGTGAGCAGAAGCAGACTCAGTCGCGATCTGGTGATGCGCCGCGTTGCTAGTGCTGTACCCTTGCAATCGATTCAATGTACGTTGCCAGTTTGGCGGGAACATCGTGGGGCGGCCGGCAGTTGCTCATGATCTGAATCCACAGGCAGTCTGGCTATCTTGAGTACAGGCCTTCTGAGACGTCCATGTGCAGTGTCCAATCCACCACTCGTATCACCCCATCCTTTCCGGGCAATGCGGTGACGATTCTTCCCATCTTCCATTGAAGAGGAGGCAGACCATCCTCTTGTATTAGGACTAGTTCGCCAGCCTTAGGAGGGGGAAGAGGAGATAGCCATTTTGATCGGATCTATTAGGTATGTCGGTAGGTTTTAGTCCATAGCGTCCAGAAGCGCTGAGAAAGTGCTTGAATGAGCCGAAAACGTTTATTTTATTTTATTTTTTTTATACTTAGGAGGAACAAAAGCTTAAAAACAACAATAGAACAAAAAAAATATTTGAAAATTAGGAAGCTTAAAAATAGTTCCCCACTAGTAGAAATAGTTTTTTTCAACAAACAATCAAGGTTTGTCTAGGTTTGATCGCTACAGCTAGGAGTTATACATATGAATATCATTTTACACATACATAAGCATAATTTACAAAATATTAGCTACATCTCAAAGAATGTGTTACTTAGTAGCTTTCTCACAGACACACAGTTAGTGTTAAAAAGATCTAGATCGTTTTTAGTTACCTTGTTAAATTTATTACCCGCACGCCAGAGCAAACTATTTTTCTTGTAATTCGAGGAGAGTAAAGGTAGATGGATTAAAGGCGTACTACGGAGAAATTTTGGAGGTACATTGAGAGATAATGATGATAGCAGTTCAGGACAGTCTATTCGGTTGGATGTGATTTGAAATAAATAAATCATGTCAGAGATTTCTCGTCTCAGTTCGAGAGGGAGTATACGGTGCTTTTTAAATAGTGCCAAATAGTTATTGGATTCATAGGGTACTTTTGATTTGAAGCAAATAAACTCAATAATTTTTTTCTGTATATTTTCAAGACGTGTGATATATTTTTGATACCTTAAGTATAAAATATAATGTATAAAGTTTTACTTCAGTCGTGTGGTCTACTATTTTCGCTTTTTTATTTCATCTTGACCTCAAGGGACATAGAGAAGAACCTGGAACGGACGCTCAAACAGGACAAGGGGACGGGGTGCGAGATACCCCACCTGGACCCCTTCTCACAGGAGGCCACCATGTACGATGAGACGTACCCCAGGCTCGTCTGCTACCCGCAGGATTGGGTCAAGTGTTATGTAAGTATTTATTAAGGGTCAAACGTTTATTTTTTTTTTGACGCGTTTTAATGATTACAGACCTCATTAAACCAGGGCAGGGCAGCAACATATCGTTGCCGTCCATACCCACTCATGCTTCGCTATCCCAGTATACACGGTGTCACATTTCACATGGCCCAAAAGAAAATATTTGATGGGGCTCGCCAAGGGCTATTCAAATAACTCTCATATATTATGTTCAGCGAAGTTGGATGGTTTTGGAAATTTATATTTTTTTTGTATTTTTATCACGTTACCCAAAATTCTAAACTTTTAATTTTTTTCTCTGGGTCTAATAGTTCTAGGGCAGAAATTTTTCTTCTTAAAAGTGCTTAATGTAACGAATATGGAATTAAAATATTTACGTGAATACGGGTCCATTCTTTTTTAAATAATAAAAAACATAACAATTTTCATCACATCGTCTATCTAGCCCAGCTTTCGGTGCCTGTAACAAAAAAAGCAAGGAAAAAAAACTTAGTTTTTTATTTTAAAACTTGCTTAACATGTTCATTCCAGAAAAAAATCATTTTAGGACGCCAAATATTTCAATTTAAAATTATTGAGAAGGATTTTTACTGCAAATTTTCAATAAATGTAAAGTAAAGCTCAGAGGCGAGTTTGATATTTTAATTACATGTAAAACCGATATTCGAAGTAGTCCACCTTGTCGGTTTCATAGTTCTTGATCTCACTCTCTCTCTATCTCTAGGTCTCTAGATAAGCGCAGGTATATACATATATATATATATATATATATATATAATGTATATATTTTATTTTATGTTGTAATATCTACGATATTTATTCTTGTTATATCTTCTATATTCTTATTATATATATTCTATTTTAGCTTAATTTAAATGTATAATTACTAGTTGTATAATGTCTAACCTATAAAATATTATCCTTTATTAAACATTATTAATAAATGTTTAATAAAATATTTTCATTGTGTCGGCTCGTTTCACCTGATCGAAATGATGGACGTGGCGTCTATTTATTAGTAGAGTTTTAGAGAGAGTTATTACCATTTATTTTAATTATTTTGTTAGGACCCTTCCAAATGGGAGAGAGAGCCTTACGTAGTCTTAGGTGATTTTTTAAGTAGACGTATTCGCCTGTTTTGTAGGTAGGTCGGGTACGGTTATCGTTGTAAGTCTTTGAGTTTTCTTTGGATTTTCTTATAAATTCTAAAGCTTTCTCTCTGGAATACTTCAATCTATTTTGAAGCATTCGAACATAGTCTGGGTATATGGTTTCTTGTTGTTCAGTATAAATAGAGCTTGGTATGAATGGTTTGTTACCGAACATTAGTTCATATGGTGTAAAGTGTGTAGTACAATGGATAGATGTGTTGTAGATCAACATGGCTGTATACAAACATCTCGGCCAATTCGACTGTTCTTCGTTAATATAGGATTTAAGATATTCCTTGAGGGTTGAGTGGCTTTGCTATAGAGCGCCTTGTGTCTGAGAGTAATAGGGCGAGGACCATAATTTTTTTGTTTTTAAGGAATTCACAAGTTTTTCGGAAAAGATCTTATGTAAAATTTGTACCCTGATCAGTAAGGATTGTTTTTGGGATGCCGAAAATGGAAATATAGAAGGCATTCGCTGGCTTCTTCAGCTGTGGTGGAACGTAGAGGGTAAGCTGTAGAGAATTTAGTTAAGTCATCTTGGATAGTTAAAATGAATTTTAATTTAGAAGTCCCGGCTTCAGGTGGTTGTCCTACGACATCCAGGGATATCCTTTGACCTGGAGTTGCTGAAGTACTGGTGATCTGTATAGGAACCCGATTAGTATGTCGGAGGGCTTTATTTTCTTGGCAAGATTTACAATGTTTGACATATTTTTCTATGTCGCTGCGCATTCCCTTCCAGTAATACTTTTCTTTAATTCTACTATACATACGGACAGACCCTAAATGGCCTGCTATTGGGATATCGTGATTCTCGAATAAATTTTTCTTAATTTCAGTCGGTGTTGGATATATTATTTTATTATGATATATTATGTTAATTTTGATGTTTGTATTATTAAAAAGGTATAGTAAGAGAAGTAAGTAATTTACAACAGTAAATTCTAATGAATGAATGTTTTTCGAACGGATTCCTGAAGTCTGATATGCTAATTTCGTTAATCTCGTTTAATTTTAGTAATTCATTACGAATGGTTTTTAAAGTTTGGAATATTTCGGGATATGACGGTTCATCAAAGTGATTGACTTTGACAAATAGTAAATAATGCAATTTATTACATATTTCTAATTTTTGAAACGAAAAGAGTTCCTTTTCGGTTTCATTAGTAGTTTTATACACTTCAGAATCGCTAAGGATTTCTCGTATGTAAGGGTTGGACTCGTCTAAGTCTAAGGAAGTAGGGACTAGGATAATTCTGTTTGAACTCTTCATTAAGCTTTCGTTGTGTTCTTCCACTACAGTATTGAAAGATTTATTTTTGTCTGACGTGGATTTCAAAAAGGTGGGATAGTCATCAACAGGCTCGTTAATGGATTAACTAGTGGACGGTTGTGGATCAGTACTCAGCGTTTCGAGATCAGGTATAATTGTCGGATCTGGCTGAGGCTGATTGAAGGATTCTTTCTCAATTTCTTTTCTAAGGACGTCTGGAATATTGGTAGGTACCTCAGGAAGAGGTAGGATGTCGTCAAAAGGATCAATTGTTTCAGAAGGGATGATTTCTTTTGGATTAAAGAAGGGTGGTGAAAGTAATAAGTCCATCAGGTCTTTGTCTTATTCTTGTTGGGATTCTGTGGAAATTAGGGGTTCCTGTGTAACTGGTTCAATCGGGTTTACAGGGAACCTAGATAAAGCGTCTGCATTTGCATTGATTTTCCCTTTTTTGTAGTGGATTTCGTATTCAAACTCTTCGAGTTTGAGACGCCATCGGACCAGTCTTGATCCTGGGTCTTTACAATTGAATACCCATTGTAATGGTTTATGATCTGTAATTATTTTAAAGCGATGCCCGTAAAGATGGGCGAAAATACTTTTGTATAGTTGCACTCTGTCGTGCTATAGTTGCACTCCGCTTTATTGAGTGTGCGAGAGGCATAGACTATAGGAAGGTGTTCACGCCACCTAGCGTGGACCTAATAAACTATAATCGAACTTAACGTGAAATTGCCTCTATGTGTTAACAGATGGCAGTGTTAGCCATAGACATTTAACTGTGTTAACCCTAGGTGGACAAGTGACAAGTGACAATGACAAATAGTGTGCGTGACAGTTCCAATGTGACGTTTTTTGTACCCATTCTTCCCTTCAAGAAACTGCAAGCGAACAGGACCCCTTCTTAACAGCCGAACTATACTGTGAATCAACATGTTATCCAATTACATCTACATTATCAAGAAGTTTTCTTTTAATTCAACCGCCTAAACAATGCCCCAACAGAAAGACTTGTCCGATAGGTCCTTGTGACAAGATAGCAGAGATTGCGTAATTTGACGACGATTCACAAGTAAGGAGAAAAGGCTGTGTGAAATTAGGATAAGCAAGGGTTGGTGTTGTGATTAATTTATTTTTCAAGGATTCAAAAGCGATTTATTGTTCATTGTTCCAATGAAATGGGGTATCTTTTTTTAGTAGTGATGTTAAAGGTTTCGCTAGTTTGGCGAATTCAGGTATTAACCTGCGATCGTATGATACCAGTATTAGAAAAGACTTGATATCTTTTGGTGATTTTGGAGTGGTAAAACTGGATACTACTTTAGTTTTTTCGGAGTTTGGTTTCACCCCGTCTTTTCCGATTATGTGACTGAGATAGGCTACCTCATTTCGCAGGAATTCACACTTATCTGGCTGTAACTTTAAATTAAATTGTCTCAGTCTGTCAAACACTGTTCGTAAGCTGTCAACATGCGAGTTTAAGTCAAAAGAATAGATGACTATTTTATTTTATTTTATTTTATTTTACTCGGAAAACTAACAGTGACATATAACCGAAAACAATTAACAGACAATACAACTATGCACCAATTACAAGTTTTCACATATATATGACTATATTATAACTTAATCGTCTTAATTAGCTTAAAATTAATTTATCGAAAGGAATGTACTAACGTCTACTTAGATAATATGTATTTATTAGCTATATTAGAATTTGTTTAAGAACCGTCAAACCACAAGTTCGTCAAAGTATTTTTAAAATATTACTATGTCATCTAAGTACACGAAGCATCGGTTGCCCTGTAGGCCGGTGAGGCAATTATTTATGAGTTTTTGAAATGTGGTGGTGCATTTTTTAGGCCAAATGGCATTCTATTAAATTGTTAGTGTCCTTGAGGGATAGAGAACGCAGTTTTTTCTGCGTCCTCCGGGGAAACTAACAGTTGATGGAAACAGGAAGCCAGGTCTAGAGTGGAGAAGTATTTACTTTTCCTTAATTGGTCAAGGATTTCTGAAATCTGTGGAATCGGGTATGTTTCTCCTATAGTGAAGTCATTTAGTTTACGATAATCGATAACTATTCGCCATTTTCTTTGACCCTGGGCGTCTAATTTTTCTAGGGACTATCCAGATCGGTGAGCTCCAGGGTGAAATTAACGGTTCAATTATATTTTGTTGGAGCATCTTGTTGATTAGAGTTTCCACTTCCTTTTTATGGCATTCCGGGAATCTATAAGACTCAATATGTATCGGGACGTCATTGGTGGTTTTAATTTTATGATTTAAGGCGGATCTTAAACAGACACGGTCTTCCGGTATATGGAAGATGTCGGAATAGTCCGTACATACATTTATTGGATTCTCCGTGTTCAAATGGTCTATTCTCAACGATTTTATGACTTCATTAGTTCTGTCGGTTGAATTTCTCATCTTTAGATTAATATCGAAGGGTGTTGGATGTAGTGGTTT
>LUGF01002310.1:0-31018 GCA_001625245.1 Calycopis cecrops
TCTAATACTGTTTGTGTAGTGCTGGATTTAAGGGAGGGCATTTGGGGCTTATGTCTTGGCACAGGCTGCGTGATGCGGGGCAGTGAGCCAAGTGCCTTAGGGCCTTCACCAGACCTTCTGTCTCTCTCAGGCAGTAGACGTCACCGTGACCAGTGGCCATGTCTGTCTCCCTCTCTCCGGCGGAAGACGTCTTACGGCTGCTGTTGCTGCTGCTGATGATGACGATATTGAATAAAACAAGGAAACTTTACCGCTATAGCTATTCTGTATCCCTCAGGTCTAAACTTCCTCAGGACGGTGAGGTACAGCAGTTGCTTCGACTTCGAAACGTTGACGTAGCGCCCGGCGTATTGCATCGGCGACAGATCTGAAATTGATATAGATCATTAATGATGAGGTAGTAAGCAGAAAAGGGCCTACACTAGGACCGCTCGCTCACGCGATACCACCCTAAGGCACTTGGCACACTGCCCCGCAGCACGCAGCGTTGCGCGTGAATGCGTGTTCGAATGTTGCTTGTATCTGTATCTCCGTATGTATAAAAAACACGCATAATCCAACACACAGAAAATGCATCCACGCGCGTTCGACCGACGAAGTTGTTGACATGATGGTCACTACAGGCCGATTTGCCTGCTTTCTTTATACGAGTGCAACCTGCTCGGACCTACGCCGACTCTGCGCCGATTTTGTCGGCGCCGAGTCTTTATGTAAGCACCCTAAAGGTGGTGTCGCCATAACGTTTCGTGCGGTCTATGAATAGCCTAGGTCCCGTTCGTGGGAGGGGTGAAGGATGGCAATGCATTTTCAAAATTATAAGTATAATTTAAAATTCTTTTTTTATAGTATAGGGAGGCAAACGAGCAGATGAAGCCATTTACATGACTATCGACGCCCACAGACATCCGCATAGAGGCAATACAGAAGTGCTGCCCTCCTTTTCCCTCCCGCCACCCCGGGCCAATTTAAAATTTTGCAAATACGTGCCTGTGGATCCCAAAAGGCATCGGCAGTAACAGAGGCATCAAATTAAACGACATGTACCTACTATAAGTGCCTACCTATAAAAGAAAAGTTTACAAGTGTACGAAAATACTATTTTCAAACAAGTTAAATAACGAAAAAAGGCAACTATGCTTTGTACCGTCGTGAGCCAGTCAGCCAGCGGCAACCACACACACTGCATGCTTGCATGCAGCCGCACTGAGCCAGCACGACCGGGGAGGTACCTCACGCTTACACGATATGTGGCCCATAGAGGTGGGTGGAGAAATTAGGGCAACGCATCAGTCACTATGCGGATGTCTACGGGCGTCGGTAGTCATGAACATGGCTCCGACTGCTCGTTCGTCCCCCCGTACCGTAAAAAAATTATCATTGGGTACCTAAATGCATTACCTTCAAGGGTATTAGTGTCAAGAGGCAGCGCGAACTGCGAGTTCTGTCTGGAGAACACGCGCGGCAGGTGCAGCCAGTCGCCGAGGCTGACGGCCGGCACCATCAATTCTCGGATCAGCACCTGCAACTCCTTCCCGTAGCTCCGCACCGGCCGCGTGCGGTACGCCTCCTTGAGCACGTACCGCCGCTGCGAGAAAAAATGCAGGTGAGAGGGAAGGCAGAGTGAACTGCGAGTTCTGTCTGGAGAACACGCGCGGCAGGTGCAGCCAGTCGCCGAGGCTGACGGCCGGCACCCGCAACTCTCGGATCAGCACCTGCAACTCCTTCCCGTAGCCCCGCACCGGCCGCGTGCGGTACGCCTCCTTGAGCACGTACCGCCGCGCCGCTGCGAGAAATAATGCAGGTAAGAGAGAAGACAGGGAAACATAACATGTATCTCCTTCCCGTATCCCCGCGCGGGTCAGTTGCGGAACGCCTCCTCGAACCCGTACCGATGCTGTACCTAGTATATGTGAGAGAGGAGACAGATAAACAAGACGTGCATCTCCTTCTTGTTACAGCCGCATACGAAGCCCCTCTTCAAATATGTTAGCACAAGACCTCTTAGAACAGGATCACTACGAGAAAGTCCTGCTCTTATTAAACGCATTCATATCGTACACCCACTCTAGATACAGTATCAAAAAAATAGTTCCTTAATAGATTATCATTATAATAAGCAACAGCCATAAGACGTACACTGCAGAACATAAGCCTTGCAGGTAAAATGAGAGAATAATCTATACATATTTTAATAAAACAATAAAATTAGTGTGTCTGTACATTGAATATAGTCGGGCCATAAATAAAGTTACAATTAAAAATAAAAAATATAACATTTGAATTTGGAATCCGTCATTTTTATATGATATTGTGTTTTCTTATTTTAGCGCCAATACATTAAACACTACATTGCGATATTAAAATGGAGTGGGGTGATAAAGAGTACAGAATTATTGTGATTGCATTACACAAAGTAGGTATGGAGCCAAATACAATTTTTAAAACTCTCCATACACTTGGTATTAGTGAAATGTTTGTGTACCGGACAATGAGACTTCCTCCGTTTGTGACAGAGAAAGATCTGGCCGACCACGTCATGTTCGTACGAAAAAGTTGGTCAAAACAGTAAGGGAAAGAATTCGAAGAAATCCTGTTCGAAAGCAAAAAATAAATAAAAATATGAGCTATAGTTAGATTTGCCCTGAAATCGGATCTACCAAACTAACAAGCAAACTCTTCGTCTACCTTTGTATCGAACTCAGTTTCAATAGCCTCTTCATCGACTTCTCTGTGCAAGTATTTCAGGATGTCATCATCTAGGAAGGAAACCGTCTTCTTGGTGGCTACGGGTTTGATGACGGGCAGTACGACGTCGTCTACCGCAGAAGCGATGGACGACCGGGAACTATGGACTCGAGAGTCCGTGTCGATACCAGCCACCTTAAAATGAAACATCCATGAATTCAAGTAGAAGGTAGAGCCCCACTGCACGCATGCATGCAGTCGATTGGGCCCGGCACGACCGGGGAAGTAGTAAGTACTGTTGGAGAAGCTTCGGCTTCTTATTGCGACTCTTCTCTGGGACGTCTGCTAGTTTGAATCAGGCAGCTAGCTTTTGAAATTAAATTTTTTCTTGATTTCACGGTTCGTAAGGACCATATGTTGGAGACAGTGCCCTTGTATTCTACTTGGGAGTCCTGAATCTCCGGTTGGGCTTGTGAAATAAGAGTGGACTGTAATATTTGAACTTCGTATATTCAAGTAAAATAAGATGATTTTTGAGTAGCAAAAAGATGCGTGCTAACTGACTCGAGATGCGTGACCGACAGCTGACCGTTGTCACTCGCTAGCGCGGCTCGCCGCCGCCGCCCCGCACTTCGCCGCGCGCACACCGCCACTGTCCTCACCAAGTACCTCGCTTACACGAATCGGCGTAGTGATAACTGTGCTGCCGCGTTTGATACGTAAGTAACCACTGATCACTTTACGTCAGTAACCTGTACGAGAATATAAGAGACATGCGTAGTGGGTGCGAGAATAAAGACAGTGGGACATATGTCTTAGACTTTTGTTCAGACTTCGCGTAGCAGAAGTAATCTCTTCGTCAGAGTTTATTTCAAATTTTTCACTATATCAGTCCATCTTGATGTAAGTTTGCTCTTTCTTCAGTGAACTATTTTTTCCTGAGTATTCAGGGCACAGGCTGCAGGGCTGTCTTATTAATAAATAGACGATTATTTTTTTAAAGAAGGAAACGGACTCAAAATACCGGTAAAAGATGAACGAGAGGTACTGTCTACTTAGATATATTATTTAAGTATTTTTTGAGTCTCAGGATCCTGTTGAAAATGCATAACGTTTTATCGCAGACACAAGATACTGTTGAGATGCATATCGTAATATCCTCAGTCGCAAGATTCTGTGGATAACGTATTTTGCATTTACCTGAGTATCACATTTGTCAAGCATATTCTTTTTACCTGAGTTTCAGGATTCTGTTAAGAGAGCATAATATTTTTACCTGCGTCTCAGGATCCTGTTGAGTGTGCGCGGCGAGCCCGGCTGAGGTGAGGCGGTCACTGCTTCCCACTCTGCCCTTCCGTCGGCGTTTACCACGACGTTTTATATCGCCTGCTACAGTAACAGAACAATTACGTCCCATAAGGACAAGGTTTGTTAAGAGTTTATCCACAATGGTTGAGTTAGAAAGGTCACCTAAGGTTGGTTTTTGTACTGACCGGAGCATCTCTCGCTCACATGACACCGTAGGGTGTTGCCCGTAGGAACCGAGGAAAGGAAGACAACGGCTCTGCATGGTATTTTTGCGGATGTCTATGGACGTTGGTAATTATTAAAAATCTCATATTGCTTGTGTCCCCTTATACAGCAAGTCCACATTAATTTTACTCCTAGATCACCGTTCTCGAAGGACCGGATTGATTTATTTTTAGTTTCCAATGAATGATTTATTTTTCTTGTGACAATCACAAGCAATTTCCATCGCGACTTCCTTGTCGTCGTAAACCGCGTTCTCCTCAATATCATCATAACAATAATTTACAGTTATAATTATAATTTATAGATATAATAACTATAATCCAGTAAGTACCGCCATCTTCTGCGTTTTCAGTGGGATCGGGCATGTCTGGTTCTTTGTCTGTTTTAGATCGCTGTGTCACTGCGACCGGTGTTTCGATCTTCTTACTTTTCTGCCCTTTACCAATGTTCAATGCCTTCAGCTGATTCTGAAATAGAGAAAGATACTTAGAAGTTATTTTGTACTTTTCTAGAAGCTGTGACCGCCGCGCCTTGCTACGCCATCTGTCGAAGATTGGTCGTGCCAACTCAGATACCTTCATGGGCTCTTGAACAAAAGCTTTGCTGCGCATCATCTCAATATGATCAAAGTATAGGTTACGATTCTATAAAGGAGATACAGACACATTCATTTTAAGTATATAAAAGTAATATAAGGCCGAGTAAAATGTGTAATCGGGGATTTTTGATGACTGCCCACGTCCAAATGTGTTTATATGTTAAGCATATGTCTTGACCTCTTTTATAATTTAAACGTATTTTGTGCTACATGTACTGCTAATAGAGAATTTTTGTTTTATTTTTCATTTCAAAAAATTCTTTTTTATTTTTGTAAAATAAATGTCCTACTCGTATCGCCTACTTATACAATTAGGAAATATGAATATATTTTCGTAACTGTATTTATACATATTCATGAAATTGACTCGTGAAATGATGAAACAAAAAAAAATTATCGAGTAACACATGTCTTAAATTAGATTTCAATTGTATTTCTTCAACTTTTTCCGCAAGGGAGCGTTCAAGTATTACATCACGCAATTTTTGAAGATTTATGACCCCGCCCCCTCTTTAACGCGCCGGAACGTTGTTGTGTAGCCCCAAAAAACGTTACGTAACACACAACTAAGTATATTTTATTGCGTTACGTAATACTCGAACGCTCCCTAATCCATTATTTCGATGAGAAGGTAGTCTGACACGATTGGAGATACATAAGGACGACTTCTCCGTGATGCTTTTTCCCTTCCTGATTGGTTATTATTAAAAATTTAAATATCCCAATAAGCCTTTTAGATAGGGGAGCCCAAGTCGGGACCTAACGATCCATTAAACATTGCTTTGTAAAACATAACCCTTGACCACATGCCGTCAGATTTAACGTAACTACAATCGACTTTACCTCTAACTTTTTAATAAACTCAGCACTGTCGTATAGCATTTCCTTCTTCGCAAACCTTTTTGCCAGCTTCACACTTGGCGACTTGATCCTCTTCTGCTGTCCTGAGCTCCCCCAAGACGTCATGGACAGTATGATATTTGATCCACCGCGTTTTCTATTTGTCGGAGAGTAATTAATAACTATCTTCGTGACGTGCATTATGGTACATTCGCAGGAAGACTCAGGTATCAGTTGCGCAGGTAAAGAATTTTGCTTCACTTGAATCTTGTTCAACGAAGTGTTTAACCTGTTCTTCCCCTTCTCCTTCTTCGTCTTTGTATTAATTTGCAGCAATTTCGTCGTTGATATGATTGGCATCATATTGTTCATTGTGATTTATAACAAAGCACTAAAAGTTTCAGCATGGATGTTTCTGAATTTTATTGGGCGCATTAACTCGGTATTCTCTTTATCCAGGGAAAATTGAGCATCTCCCCTTCAATTGTTACCGTTTTTATTTTTAGCGTGTCTATTTTTTATTACTTGAATAATTTGTTTCTTCGTAGTTATTCTACGCCTCTGCTTTTATTATACGTCCAACACTATTAAAAACGATTTTTAACGATGTAAATATAATTATACTTCAGGAATCAGGCCACAAGTGGCTGCAAATCAGGCAAAAATGACGCAAGCCTAGAAATTTTAATGAAATATAAAGCGAATGTACAATAAATTAAATTTAAAAAAACTTGAATTGTATTGTCAATTTATTATTTATTTAATTGAGATTTTTTTTCGAGTGAGTTCACTAACGAACCCATCGTTACAGATTTCACATATCTACTGTTGCTTTAACTGCGGACACCTTATCGTGTTATCAAGTAACGCTTCGCTGCGTGTTTCAGTCGATGAAGGGAGATAAGGGTCTGCAGATAGATGTACGTGTTCTTTTTCAGGCCCCGAATATTTTTCTGGATCGGAAGATTGTGGAAGAGAAGAGAACAACAATAAGGCATTAGCGGATTGCTCGAAAACAGTATCGAGAGACAAGACTAGGTACGGGCTCAAAAGGAGAATCCTGCCAAACTCCCGCCGCGATATGCGAGTTAAGATAGGAATAACTATTAGATATTAACTAAGAGTATACTACCCCGCGGCCCGCTCTTAATGTAGCCCTGTTATCTCTATGTATAGGGACACTAAAAACAAACTGACTGACTTGACTTTTAAGGCATAGAAAATACTGTACATAGAACTAGTACTAGGAATTTTGGACAGGTCTAAGTGATGTAAGTGAAGTAAGAAAGGGTTTTATAAAAATTCAACCCTAAGGGGGTGAAATCGCGGGGCACGGCTAGCTAAAGCATAGTCTACATATGATACAGGGCCTATATCAGTCTATGTGACCTTTACTCGAAATGATAGCAAATCAAGCCCCCCTAACACAATTTGTTACGGCCCTAGCGCAAGCGTAATCCGGACGTGTCAATAACAAGTACGAGTATAAATATGTATAACGTATATTAACTGGTATCGTTCTATGTAATACCACGCTGCATGTGCGCATGCAGCCGAATTGGGCCGGCACGATCGGGGTAGCTTTCGTTTATACAGGGTAACATTTTGGTTACCGGCCAAATTTTCAAGTATGGTTCGAAATCCATAATACATTCGATTTAAGAAATAATAAAAAAATAATAATTAGGTACAATTACTTTGTCCCATGTTATAAACATATTCCTTGGCCACCACGTGGTATCTGACTCGCGAGTCGCGACCGGCCGGCGTCACTGACCTTGAAGTCGATATATTTCGTGTACGAACAACGATCGATGTATTTTTAAGGACCATTTCAAATCGAGTTTTATTTAACAAAATATTACAATTAGACGATAAAATTTTAAACACACCCTTGGAGTTATGTTTACTTTCTTAGGCCGGTGACCAGAATGTAACCCTGTACATGCTTATACGGTTCCGGTATAAAGGTACAGCTCGTGTTTCAGGCGGAGGCGGAGGATGGAGGGAAACACATTTGTATAGCTTTTATACGGATATCTATGGGCGTCGGTAGTCATGAAAATTGGCTCCGACTGCTCATTATAATATAAAAATGTATATTAACTGTATTTATATCTAGGACAACTAAATTAGACGTTATCTGTTCGGTAACATTTCTTATAATACATATTTTTATTTAAATTAATACAAAACGCCTTGAAGCGTGAACGGAACCGGTCCGCGCGACCTTACTAATTTAATTGTGTTCTATGTTTAAATGGTTATTGTTTAAAATATGTGCTATAATTACTAAAACTCTGTGTGTTTGTGATGCTGGTGGGAGCATCGCCGGATCCTTCGGGGGGGCTGCAGCCTGCAGCAAGGGTTGCCAAAATTTCTTCGGCGACATATAGTACTTTTAAAAATATGCATAAAAAAATGTAGTATACTGAATTATTGTTCCTACTCAGAGGCACTTATACTAGGTTTACAATAATTAGGCGGGCCAGGTTCAACTAAAAAAAAAGCTCATCGAGGCATGAGCATCAATAATAAGTAGTATAATAAGTAATTAGTGAATAAAGGACGGATTTAAAGCGAAGGCCGTAGATGAGTCCCGAGCAAGTGAAGGTTTGTAACGATTGAATCACGAGCGCAGCGAGTGATTTAAGATGATTGAATCACGAGTGCAGCGAGTGATTCAACTGTTAGAATCCTGAGCGACGCGAGTGATTCATGGCCCTCGATATAAATTCATACTTTATTCAGGAGTTGCATACTATACTTTATACCATGACTACGAGAAAAGGACATAATTTAAGCGAAAATAGAAATTTAATCAAAAAAGAAATGTTACATTTATTGAAATGGACATTAAAATTAGAGCAATGACTGAAATTAAGCGTAATTTTCTTATTATCAATAGGTTCAACTTGTGAAACAATATTTATTTTTAATCTAATGCCAAACTCCTTGTCGCAAATATCGACCAATCAAATCTCGAGAATTTATTTGCACCAAAGAGTTTGAATTTCGAATCTTAGCGCAAGGAGTTTGTGTAAGCATTGAAATGGAGATCGGATATATTTTTGTGTTCCAAATTCAAACACCAAAACAGTGAATAAAAACAAAATAGTGAATAAAAGGCCTTTATATTCACTGTTTTGCGTGAATAAAATAAGCTTTTTAGAGTAGGTAATGGTATAAACAATATTTTTCGCTATTTGCAATATACATTATCAGACGTGAAAATATAGTATTTTTGCGTACCTGCTATTATTTATTAATCATTAAAAAAAGAATAGAATCATTGAAAAAGCTGAACTTTTTTTAGAGGAGGAAAGGTTTTATAGAAGTTACACCACTCTTGTACAAACACAATTTCAGATGGAAGTTCAAAATTTTGAAGACAAGCAGCAGAAAGCAGAAGCGGTAGGTTACTTAAAAAAATGACTAACCTTCTTGACAGATTTCACGCTGACGGACTCCTTTGTACTCCTTTTCGACAGCACCAGGGGGGACGCCAAAGGAGGCAACTGTTCGCATTGGGCCTTCAAGTGCTGATTGTGAGTGCCTTCTGAGAGGTTTAGAGAAGGTATCGTAGATCTGTCCAGTGTCGCGCTGCTGGTGGGACCCGCGGTCATCTCGGATACCGAGCAGCCCCGGTTATAGTAGAGGGTTTCCTGAAATTTGAACATAAATACAGGGTTTATTTATGGTCATCGGCCAAATTTTAAAATAAGGAAGTAAATATCATTCCAAGGATGTTTTAAATTTTATCGTCTAATTGTAATGTTTTGTTAAATAAAAATACATCGATCGTTGTTCGCACACGAAATGTATCGATTTCAAGTTCAGTGACACTGGCCGGTCGCGACTCGCGAGTCAGATGCCACGTGGTGACCAAGAAATATGTTTATAACATGGGACAAAGTAATTGTATCTATTTTTTTTTTCATATGTAAATCTAATGTATTGTATTATTGTGGAATAGTCTTGTCAACCGCCCATAATCGTACTAGGTTATCATCGTCTATTCTATTCTGGAACTGGTGTGTTGTTGTTATATAGAACATAATACTACATATATAATATATGTGTAGTAGAAATGTATATGAATGTGAGGATAACCTATACGATGCATTCGACTGCCTCGTAGTCTAGTGGTAACATGTTCAACATAGTCGTGAAGTCCCGGGTTCGAATCCCGGGTCGGACCAAAAATTGTTATTGGGATTTTTCAATTTCTAATAACAGTCCGGAGTTAAGAAGTTGGCGGTGTTGCACCCCCGTGCCTCGGAGAGTACGTTAAGCCGTCGGTCCTGCGCCTGATTTCTCTCCGGTCGAGTCGGACTGCCGTCCCATCGTACCAGCGACAGTCATTACCTGGCTGTGGCTCCTGCGCAGGTCGACGACGATGGCCGTCCGCTGCAGCGGATGGTCGGGCGTGAGGCAGCGCCGCGAGCTGCGCGACTTGCCGCTGGCGACCATTACCTGGCTGTGGCTCCTGCGCAGGTCGACGACGATGGCCGTCCGCTGCAGCGGATGGTCGGGCGTGAGGCAGCGCCGCGAGCTGCGCGACTTGCCGCTGGCGACCGTCGGAGCGGGGGTGAGGGGGCGAGAGTCCGTCTCCGTGTACCTGCGACAGTCATTACCTGGCTGTGGCTCCTGCGCAGGTCGACGACGATGGCCGTCCGCTGCAGCGGATGGTCGGGCGTGAGGCAGCGCCGCGAGCTGCGCGACTTGCCGCTGGCGATCGTCGGCGCGGGAGTGAGGGGGCGAGAGTCCGTCTCCGTGTACCTGCGACAGAAGTGACAAACTTTTTTTTTAAATGTAACGGGGAAAACCAGCATCTGAGCCATTTTCATGACTACCGGAGCTTAGTGAGGTTCGTGTGACGTTTTGCTAAGCTTATGAGAGTCCATATGGCTATCAGAATAATAGGATTAATGTGTGGCAACGTTGAATTTTTTATAGTCTAGAAGGCAGAGCCTTTAGACCAATGGTTCCCAACCAGTGGTCCGCAGAAGCCCTAATATGATCCACGAATGATTTTTTATTTAGCGGGCGGTAAGCCGTTGGTTGCCGTGCAGTGAATGAGAAATTTTATTATACCTACGTTCTAGTTCCTGGTATCCAGAATAATATAAAAGTAGTCCCTGGCCAAAAAAAGTTGGGAACCCCTGCTTTAGACGAAACTAATTATGCCCGTGTGTGTGACACGGTGGATGGGGTGAGAAGGGCGGCAAGGCTGGATCATCGCTAAATACAAGAATGGAGTACGTAGAATTAATGCTAATGTAGAAGTAAGTAGGCTCCAGGGAAGACCTAGACTGACGTACCAGATTGACCAGGCACTGACCGAAGATGACGTCAAGAGTCTTCGCAACCGGCGTATGTATGCATATGTTTTATAACTCGGACGCGGTAAGTTGGAACCTGGAAAAAATTCAATTCCCCGCCCTCTACCCCCGCATCACCCCCGATGACGCCATATTAGGGTGACATCGGGGGAAGTGGGGGGTAGAGAGCACAGCATTCTTGCCAGGTCCCAACTTACCGCGTACGAGTAGTGTGTAGAGTTATGAAAAGGAAGCAAGGAAAATGTGTAAGAAACTGGCATGAACATGTGCTGTAAAATTAACACTGACCTTCTAAACATATCCTCTGTGACAATGTCGTTGGGAGCGCGGTTGTCGCCCTCATGTTGATGGCGAGGTTTGCCGTCTGCCTGGAGTATCATTACAATAATATATAAATATTTGATTTGATTGATTTGCAAAGAGACCAAATAGAGACGTTTCATGGGTTATGGGTCAATATGTTCCCGTTGGCCGTACCCCGCACCCGTGACCAAGGCTGTAAGATATCATTTCATGGAGGTTTTATTTCACTTAATAGGCAATAAGCATAAGTTGTAAATGAGATTATATATTGTTATTTTTATTCTCTTTCGTGAACATCTAAACGAATTTTTCCTTATTAACATGGTGGCATGATAATTTGGTTAGTCTTTACTCATTGTACAGTATCAAAGGGCTTCCAGCCCTTTGAGACTTGGGCACAAGGCCTACCTGCCCTTACCTTTCGTACAAAGAAGGGTATCTAGCCGAAAATGGAACCCCAGAAAGTGGCAAATGCGTACAATGGAGATACAGATAATATGACAAATAATCCATAAAAGTACATTAAAATATAATTACATTAATCAGCTAAGTACATAACAATATAAGTAAGATTTTAAAAATTATTAACATAATATTAGGTTGCATTTAATAAGCAAAACATAATGTCAAAAGACGACATGGAATTTAATTAAACTCACAGGTTATAATTGTGTCTGAGAATTTTATTCTTCGTAATTAATTACAGAATACTTTTACAATAATAAAATGAGTTTAAACATTTTTCAGTCAGATAAGCGTTACAGAAGCCAGGTGAGGTAAAGCTAATTTTTTTTATTGTATAGAGGGACAAACGAGCTCTCTATCTCGCTCTATCTCGATATTTCCACAGGATTGAAACAGCTGGTGAAACCGCGGGGCGCAGCTAGTAGACAATACAAATTTAGGCGTCACGCATCAGTAATATATATATAATAAAACAGTAAAATTTTAGTGTCTGTACATTGAATATATTTACGAAAAACTAATTGGGAGCGATTTTAAAATAATAACAGAACACTTTTCTATGATTTTTAATTTTTTTGTTTGTCTGTTTGTCCGTTTGTTCGGGCTAATCTATGAAACAACTGGACGGATTTTCATGAAACTTTACATTAATATAGCTTTCATATCAGAATAACATAATAAGTTAAAATTTTGAATAATTTTTAAGTCCGAAATACACGCGGGCGAAGCCGCGGGTGGAAGCTAGTCAGTAATATATCTTAAGGGGGATATGATCCGACAGCCACAGCTGCAACACCACGGGTTTTGCAGTTGCGTTGCCGGCCTTTAAGATGAGAAGTACGGTTACTCTCTCTCTCTCTCCTGAGCATTATTCCCATCTAATTGTGCGGTCTGTTCGCGTTTTTTCACTTTACTGTTTGTTACTATTCATATTACATTACCTTTATCTAATATACCTATAAAATTCTAGTGTCATAGTTTTGGTAACCAAACTCCTCCAAAACATAATATATCCTCCGTAAATATACCTAATAATTACCCGAATGAAACCATGGGACGCGGCTAGTATTCCATATCTTTTGATGATCAACTGTTGCATTTGGACTTTGGTTCACGTTACGAAAATCGAGCTTAAACGAGATCTTCATTTTGAGGTGCTAGGGATCTTTTTGAGGGGAGAAAACGAGCAGTCGGAGCCATTTTCATGACTACGACGCCCATAGACAACTGCATAGAGGCTATACAGATGCGCTGCCCTCCTTTCTCCTCCCATCTCCATGGGCCACCGGCTACTTACACTCAATGTCACTTTACGCCGAAGCTGTGTAAGCGATAGGTACCTCCCCGGTCGTGCCAGCATAATTCGGCTGCACGCGAGCATGCAGTGTGGCACTACCTCTAAGTGTCGCCGCACACGGGCCACACGCCACAGCCACAAACGCCGCCACAAGAGGCAAGAAACGGCCACAAAAGTAGCTGAAGCGCGCGACAGCCACTTGTGGCCGGTGGTCGACACTTGTGGCCGGTGGTCGACACTTGCGGTCGGTGGTGGCTACTTTTTTTAACCCAGGAATGCAGTATCATAATGGACTCGGACGAAGAAGGTTTAATTGCGCTACTTTTAATAAAAAGACGACATCGTAGAAAACGAAACCGTAGTTATTGGATACATCCAATTTATTCAAGGAAAGGGAGGGAGGGACACGGAATCGCGCGAGTGGCATGTGGCGGCTTTTTGTGTCGGCGTTTAGTGGCCGGTGCGGGCCACAAGAAGCAAGCGCCAAGCTGCGACGATTTGTATCGTGTGGCCGCCACCGGCGCCAACCGTGTGCGGCGAGTCCATATAAAATGTATGAAAATTACAGGAAATATGCCAGTGGCGGCGTTTTATGGTTGTGGCCAGTGGCCCGTGTGCGGGAGCCCTTACTAATGGATCTATAATTTTCCGTATACAGACATAGAGACCAGGTCTTGCGGATCACCACGTTGCCCGACTGCACGTTCGAGTTTTATTATATTACACAGCGTGCAATAAAAAAACGTACGTAAATTAAAATAACTTTTTAACGACTCGAGCGATGGATGCGAATAAATTTTTTTTCAATTTTATTCGTGAGGCGTTGTTAACGAAAATATCTTGTTAGCGATAATACATACCTCATGAATATGCCTGCTTTTAATTCAAAACACATTTTTTGACTAGTAGGTGGAACATTCCAAATATATTTTTTTAAAATTATCCTACTAATCCTACTAATATTATAAATGCGAAAGTTTGTAAGAATGTTTGTTAATCTTTCACACAAAAACTACTGAGCGGATTTTCTTGAAACTTTACAGTAATATTGCTTTCATATCAGAATAACATAATAAGTTAAAATTTTGAATCATTTTTGAAGTCCGAAATCCACGCGGGCGAAGTCGCGGGCGGAAGCTAGTAAATCTATATGTATAAACCCCTTGCGGTACTTAGTGACTGAATAACTGACTGACAAATAACGGAGAGTCTTGCACTGTCTCCCCCTTCTCTGCTTCCTACTTAAATTGTCTTCTGATTAAATTCGGTGCTGGTCCCATGATATTTTTAGCTTTTCTCTCGTGCTCCCTGCGATCTAATCAAATGGTCGTCGGTTACCGCTGGTGATCCTGGCTACACAGGAGTAGCGGTGGGAACGAGAGGACCAAGCACGATAAAAAATGAGTGTAAGTATATTTAAAAAGAAAAGAGCTTATCCTTTCCTCAAAGGTCGGCGACGCATCTGTTAGACCTCTGGCTCTGGTGTTACGGATGTCTGTGAGCGTTAGTGATCACTTTACATCTGGTGACCCAACTGGTGTTTGCCTCCTATGTAAAAAAAAAAAATTGCGACCGAATATGGACTAACTAAATCAAATGAAAACGGACGAAGGGTCGAGGACGACTTAACGAACCTTACGTTAAGCCGGCGTCGGTCCGGGGTCCGATTTTTCTCCGGTCGTGTCGAATTGTCGTGCCTTCGGACTAAGAGAAAAAAGAGCGCCTACACTGTATCTGCACACACACTTGTGTACGTATCCTGCGGAGACGGCTCGGCTGGTACTTTTTTTATGGTATGGAGGGCAAACGAGCAGTCGGAGCCATTTTCATGACTACCGACGCCCGCAGACATCCGCATAGAGGCTATACAGATGCGCTGCCCTTCTTTCTCCTCCCACCTCCATTGGCCACCGGCTACTTACACACCGCACGAAACGCGACAGCACGGTGGTCACTTTACGCCGGTCGCGTGTAAACGAGAGGTACCTCTCCGATCTTGCCCCATTCAGCTGCATGCAAGCATGCAGTGTGGCACTACCTCTTACTAAAATGTATCTATAGAGATGGCCACTGAAGTTAAATTCGGTTCCGTCAGAGGAAGAGCCACGCTGCATTGCAGCCGAATTGGGCCTCTATGACATCTGTGCTGTTGTGTTTCGTGCGTGTAAGTTTCCGGTGGCCCATGTAGGAGGGAGGAGTACACAGGAAGGAGTATAGTAAGAGTATACTTCTGTATAACGTCTAGGGGCATCGATAGTCGTGAAAATGGCTCCGACTGCTCGTTTGCGCTCCTGTGCTCGGCTGGGAGGAAGGAATTATACGTACCCACGGGTCCTTAGCTCTCTTGAGTACCTCCCTGGCCTGCGAGTCGGCGGGGTGGTTGCACAGCACGGAACATTTGCAGGGGAAGGGGTGGTACAGACCCGCGTAGGGGCGCAGCATGTACGGCGCGGGGAGAACCTCGCAGCATTGCTCCAGGTTCTGTATCTGCTGCAGATAAAAAAAGTTCTAGACCGTTCTGGAATATCATCTGCAGCAGAATAAGAGGGTAGGTGCAGGTTCAAGTTAGCTTGGAGTCTGTAGCAAAATTCTATTCAGAGACCCCAGAATTGCTGTCATTTTGAGTAATAACAGTGGGCCATGTACACTTTACTCACGGATGCCCGCAACTTCGTTTACGTGAATCTGTTTTTACCGCAGTCTGGTAAAAAGTAGTCTATAGCGTTCCCCGCTAAATGGAGTAACTAATACTGAAAGAATTTTTCAAATTGGACCAGTAGTTCCAAAGATTAGCGGGTTCAATCAACCAAACAAACTCTTAAGCTTTATATTGCTAGTATAGATAGCGGGGCCCATTTGCTACGTGCTTAATCCGGCCCTGAAGAGGATAAGTTCAGTGTTGGGCCTCCAACCCGGTGGGCTGAAGATCTGGCAGATAGGGATGAAGATCTGGCAGATAAGGCTGAAGATCTGGCAGATAGGGCTGAAGATCTGGCAGATAGGGATGAAGATCTGGCAGATAGGGCTGAAGATCTGGCAAATAGGGCTGAAGATCTGGCAAATAGGGCTGAAGATCTGGCAGATAGGGCTAAAGATCTGGCAAATAGGGCTGAAGATCTGGCAGATAGCCGCTAGATGCAAGCCGCTTGTAAGCGTGTGTGTGTACCTATGGCGCTCCCTAGTGCTATGTCCAGCAGTGGACATCTAGCTGCAAACAATCATGATGAAGTTGTGGTCCAGAAATTAAATTAAGTTTCTCATAAATGTAATCAAATAAACATGTATCGTATTCACTAGATTTCTCTCGCTTGTGAATTTGAAGTGAGAAAGACGCATAACCTCCAAGGGAGATGAGGTCTTTTAATAGAAAACAAGGTTTGCTCGTGAATACGCTCATAGAAAACAGGGTGGCAAGTCGGCAAAAGCCAAGGGCCGCCAGCCAAAAGGGGCTCCCGTTAGGAGGAGGAGCCCAAATCTCTATCTGCATCTATTATTACACATGTAGTAAAAAAAGCTTCTTTATGTTGTGGGGCCCATTCGATGAATCTGTCACGGGCCTCGAGCGCACTGTGGCGTAACGTCACAGGGCGTAAGGCTATCAGATAAGATAGGTGCCTGTGCGGACGGTACTCTGATGGAGCCAACATAGCATGCAGAGGTTAGGTTCTTCTATTTTGGAATACAAGGGCCCTTTTTGATGAATTTGAAAGATTTTTTTTGTCACGCCATTGCTCATGATGAATGCTAAAACGATAGGTAATATTCTTACCAACTGTCTTGTCTCTAATGTTCTTTTCTGGGCGCTCGCAAACAGACCTGTATTGCTTGTAAGTCCCATCTTAATATCAAAACAAAATATCGACCAAACGCGAGTAAACAATATCTAAGTAACGAAAATCTCTAACAAAACCATGTAACTTTTACAAAATCAGACGTTCTGTCGTATGACAGAATTCTGTAATAATTTTATTCTTCTTGTCTATGCTGGATTAGTTTTTGGTCACCGGCCAAATTTTAATATAAAGAAGTAAACATAACTCCAAGGGTGTTTTAAAAAATATTATCGTCTAATTGTAATTTTGTTAAATAAAAATCGATTTGAAATGGTCCTTAAAAATACATGGATCGTTGTTCATACACGAAATGTATCGACTTCAAGGTCAAGGACGTCGGGCTTCGCGACACGCCAGCTAGATGCCACGTGGTGACCAAGAAATATGTTTATAGCATGGGATGGTGAAACCTGAAAATTTGGCTGGTGACCAAAAACTAACCCTGTGGATAATTTTTTACAGCTTAGCAGGCAAACGCGTAGGCAGTCTTATGGTCACCGCCTACGTTTTTTTGACGCGAGGCGATTACGTTACGTTTCCCATTAGTGTGCGTTGCAGTATGGAGTTTCATACAAAGAATATTGATGGGCTCGAGGTGATACGGTTAAGCGCAATACACACTGAGCCAGCCGCGCGCCGGGCCGCCGACAAAGCCCGGCGACACAACCCGGCGGCGGTAAGAGAAGAATCATGTCGGCAACATGTGCCTGCGCGTGTTACCCGCCGACATGTTGGCGGCTTGGGTACGCTTGCGCTCGCCCAACAGCTTCGTTCCCTTTGGAGCAATCCAGCAATAAACATTCCACAAGCTGCTATCAACAAATCACTGCCATCGTCCATTTTTAAGATTATTTCTATTTACTCAATTATCGAAGATACACCACCAAAATTTTACCTCATCGCAAGCCGCCAACCAAATTATCCGACTTGTAATAAGACCAACCACCAACTAGACCGCCGACTAAAAGTTTCCGACATAATATGGCGGCGACCCAGCGGGCTCAATGTGTATTGCGCTTTACGATCCTTTTCCGAGTTGATAAGTGTGCGGTGACCATTATTGTGACTATAGACGCCTATAAAAATCCAGCAAGATTAGGTACTCTAACAGATTCGTTCGTTACCCCTCCCTAGTAACCACCAAATACTCGAACCGGGCGGATATGGACTGCAAAGCTAAAAATACCGGTATTATGCAAGTAATAGAAAACAGCCCCCGCACATCGCACAAAACGCGACTGCACAGCTGTCCGGTCCGGTCGCGCCGGCTCAATTCAGCTGCATTCAATTCAATTCCATGCATGTGGTATTGCATTACTAGTTTCAACAAGTTCTCTAGATTTGGATAATGACAATATTCATAAAACTTGATTAAACTTTTTCGGTTTCAATATTATTTTCTACAACCTACGCTCAGAACGTAGGTAAATATAGTCAGGGGCGACGCTAGTGTCGGGAGTTGCATATAAGCCGGAGAGGGCTTTGGGCGTTGGGTATATTTAGTAAGAGGCTATTGTGCACTGCGGTCCATATGGCCCTGTACGATATTATCACAAATTATACAGTCTAAACAGTGATTGATATCTATTGTCGAATTTTGCGTGGTTTGTGAGTAGCCAGTGGCCCATTGTGGGAATAGAGTGGAGGACGGCAACGCATCCGAATATGCGGATGTTATTGCGAGTCGGTAGTCACTAAAGCCTTGCATAACTGCCTTGATGATCACGTGAGGTGGCTAATGCGAGTCCACAAATAAAAGTGGAGAAACACAAAAGCGAACAAAAACAAACAATAGGAAACTTTCTAGTTTAAACAATATTGTTTTAAGAATAATCAGATTTAGGCTGTTGGATCCGGAATAATAAAATATCAAGGATTATTTTTATATGTAATTAGCCATTGGTAAAGGAGCTTTATGCATAGAATAAAATGTATAAAAACAACTCAAAGAATTTTTTTCACATATATTATTCAAAAAAATTTACACAAAAGCACTAAGACATCCATTTTACCTTATTGTCTAAATTAACGAAGGTTTTAAATCCGACACGCAAACCTCTTAAAAGATATATTTTTTTCTCTAAAAATAATACTCATTTTTCTCTTTTATATCGTCGAAAAGTAATATGGCATTATCAACATAACACCTACAAAGCGACAATGAAGTTAGACACTATATTAGGTATTCTAGAATCTTCACTTTATTTCATCACTAACAGCTTCTATTTTACAAATACTGTGCATAAGATATTCGAAAGTGAAAGGTACATTTCGTGAACTTTACATTTAATTTACAATAAGTAATTTTTAATTATTGCAATTTACTGTTACGAATCTCTGAATTAAAAAATAAGTCGGTTTAAAACCTTTTTGCGCGTCGCACAATACGGCGCTCTTTTTCAAATTTCGAACACGAGTATTAACATATTTTGGCGTCATATTTTGTACGTTACAGATTATATTACAGATTTTGTAAAAATACAATGTTAACTTATAGATTAACATTAAAATCTCCTTTTATAATCCAATGTTGTTTACATGTGTGGAAATAAATACTTTGTACTTAAGTATATTTTATTTCGACGTAGAGAACCTAAGCCATACCATCTTAAAGAATTTAACATTATGCGATTGTTAGTTCATGTCGGTGAAACTTTTAATAACATATTTCTACAATCGGTTTTATTTACACATTAATAAATAAAAATCACTATTACAAATTTGTAAGTAGTCTTAATGCTAATGCAAAAGCAATTTTACTGTTTCGTAAATGAAACGAGTTAATTTCAATATAAATATTTATATTCATTGGCATAAAATGTGTTACATTTAGAATATTATTAATTAGTATTTTATTATGTATATTACAGTCATAACACATTACAATACAATCAAGCTCATTACATAAAATATATTTTTACATGATTGAAAATATACAATAGTATTTGCCACCGGCATTACGGGTTCCAAACGAGTTCTCTAATTATTGATATGTGATTTTGCAAATCAATTTGACCTAGTCTCAAACGTCTGAATTAGGATTTCTTAAAAATTCCACCATCAAAGATTCTCAATAGCAGAAGGTTAGATTTTACATTAGAAAGTAGTTTCAAGTACATGATGTAAAAAGGCAAGTCGATTAGAAGGCAAGACGCAATTCTTACTTCTGTCTATAATTATTTTAATACCATTGTTACTAATATGTCATGACCATAAAAAGCAAAAATTAAATCTAATAGAAAGTCATATGGTCCATTCGCACGAATGTTAACCAGCACCCTTAAACTGTACCTACATTAAGTATATCATATAAAATAATTTAGACTACCAGCTGCACTCTAAGTAAAAATGTGTGACTCACTCAATATACAACCACAAATAAACTTTAATTATGACTAGTTGTTATGAAATAATTTGAGCATGGAAACAAGCGTCCTACACCATGCGAATATAAAAATATTATAAAAACTTAATTACATATAAATTACACATAAATAAAATTACAGATATCGTCAATGTGAAAACTGTGTCGTAACACTGTGAACACTCCGGAACGTATGTCTGATGGCCTCGCGACCGCACCAACTGCCACTACTCGATCACTACGACGGCGTCGTCGGGCGGGAGGCGTGCGGGACACTAAGGTCGCGACGCGCGCGCCGCCTCCTCCAGCGCCCTGACCTTCAACTCCCGTTCGCGCTGTTGCCTTAGGAAATCTTCGTGGTGTGCCGGGTGCAGGAAGCCACGCTCTCGTTCGAGCAGCAACTGCCTCTGCAGTTGCTCGTGCGCGGCCGCCTGTTGCGCCAACTGCTCGGCGTACGGCCTTCCAAGCAGGTCAGGGTGGGGCAGTGGCCTGTACGGCCCGCCCGCTCCGAGACTCAGTCCCAGGGCGTCCTGTTGTGCCTGCGCCGCCTGTTGCCCCGGATGGAGGTGCAGGTGTGTGTGGGAGTGAGCGTGAGTGTGCGCGTGTGTGTGCGCGTGGTATTCTGGATTTATACCCGCCATTTGTAAACGCACCATGGGGTCAGCCGCTAGTGCTAGTCTTTCGGCCGCCTCCAGTTGAGCGGCGGCGACTCCTGGGTGAGGATGATGCGGGTGATGGGGCGGAGCCCCCGTTACAGGTACTGCCTGCGGAGGGCCACCGCCTCCTCCGGGCGGTATTCCTAACCTTTCTAAGCGCTCGCGATCCAATTGAGATAAAGCACCGGGTCCATGTCCTGGGGGATACAATCCGAATTGAACTGGTATAGCACCCTGCGGAGGGGGCGGAGGCATTCCATACCTTCTATGCATTTCCAGCCAATGTGGGTCTAAGGCACGAGGGCCCACATTATTTTTAAGCAGTTCCTCTTTTAATCTGTCATTAAGCTCGCGCTCACGGAGCTCTCTTATTTCTCTATCTCTTTTCTCTCTTTCAAGATGCTCGAGTTCCAGTCGCTCCCTGGCACCGGCTGCACCATACATTGAACTTAATTGATATTGTAGCATAGGATCCATACAATGTCGGGGTATGTTGCCAGGACTAAAGCCAGCGTGTGGCCTGGCATATTCTGATAATTGTCGCAGTGCCGGCGTATCCGGATATCCGGGCGGGCGTGGAAATCTGTCATAAGGCGATGTTATAGTTTCAATTGCACCTCGCGACGGAGGTTTCGTTTCTGGTTTTTCAGGTGTTGCAATCTTTCTATGAGCTTGCTGCGCAATCTTTTCTCTTTCTTCTCTGTCACGCTCTGCTTGTTTTCTGAGTCTCTCTTCTCTTTTTCTAGCAAGTTTCGACTCGGGCACTGGTTTAAATATAAGATCAGTTCTAGTACAAGAGTTATAATCACCTCTATTCCAGTGTCGCAAAAATATAGCTGATTGAGATCTGTGACATTCTGTGTCTTCTATCTTCGGTTCCGGACTTGGTCCGTGTGGTATGTGTGCTGGGCTAGGAATTTCTTCTTCTTCGGGTTGAGACTGTGTCTCTAACTTTAATTCTGGATTTTCCTCGGGATGTGGTCGAGGAGGACCGCGTAAGTGGGGGTGACCATGAGACATTTGGTGAGGAGAATTAGAGCGAGCATGGGAAGCTTGCAAACCTGCGGCTGCTTGGGCATGCAAACGCAAACTTTCAATAGAACTTGGTCCGGGGCCAGGCGGTAATCCGAGACCCATTGGATGACCCATAGAAGGCGGTTGAATCATAAGGTGATTGGGATTGCCAGGAAGCATTTTAGGGTGATGACGAAGTAGCATCGAATCAGCTGGAGATAACCTTTCGGGGTGGTGAGCAAGGTGATGAGAGTGATGATGGGTGTGATTATTCGTCACATTTACACTAGCAGATGTACTAGTTGTCTGCGACACACTCGCCGATAAATGTAGAGGAGAGCTTGAATGAGAGCTACTTTTTTGTTGCGTATTAATTTTGTGCTGAATAGATTGCGAAGAACTACTTGAGGTCGAGTGGGATATCGAAAGAGTATGATTAGTGCCACCTCCAGCATGGCTTGGTTGCTTTTCTGTACTAGTATGAACTGCACTGTGATGACTCGTCGAATGATGGTGAGTCATAGTCGTTTCATGTAATTGATGTCTCTCAGAAGCATTAGGGTTTCTAGGATCATCAGAACTTTCCGAAATTTCTCGTAGTGATCTAGTTGTTACCGAAGAACTAGTACTGTGGTGCGCACTCAGCATAGTTGTAGATTCAATAGTTGATGGTTTAACCGGATCATGTCTGCCTGCCGCACTAGCTGATGGATGCATCGGAGGTATAGGGTGCGGTTGAGGTAATGGTCCATATGGATATGGATATGGCATTGAGTAGCCAGGATGTGGATGACCATAGTACGGATGCATTGCATGCGCTGCTGCAGCAGCAGAAAGTTGAAATATAGACGAAGGATGTAATAAAGGATGATGTGGATGATGAAGCGGTGACGCAAATGGATGTGGATGTCCAGGTTGTTGACCAGAATGCATTACAGGTCCTGGAATTGTAGCTGGTATTGTCAGAGGACTAGGGTTCATTAAATTCAACGCTGAATGTGATGTCGGAGGATTATGGTGAGTAGGCGAAGCTGAAATCTGCCTAGATTGAGAAGGACTGGTCAAGTGCCTCGAGAAAGGTGAGGTTGTAGCTGACGGACGTGGGTGACCAGTTCCATTATGACCTTGGCTTTTTGTTGGTGTTGGTGTATGGGGGCTCTTTACTGGTGGGATAGCATTACTTGGTTCTGAAATATTACTCTGACTTGTCGACACCGGAGTAATGTGAGGTTGGTGTAAGAAATCAGGTTCTTTCTTTATACTTTCAATCCTCGGCCCTAGGAAAGCACTTGGCATGTTTGTATTTTCTGTTTGTGGTTGGCTTGGAGGCCGGGCAGAATTTTCAGCACTTGGTAGAGATTCTCTATCACGTTCTGAACTTAAGTGCTGTGCTATTGAGCTTCCTATGGGGTAACCAGGTACTTTAACCTCTTTCAGTGACTGCAGAGGATCCGTTACGCTTTGTGTTGATAAATTAGCAGGCATATTATCAGGAATTTCTTGTTTAATTTTTAGGTCTTGTGGCATTGAAGGATCTGCTTGATTTGCCTGCTGGGATATTAAACTAGATCCTGCTAGACTATGTCCTGAAGGCATTTGCATTAATGGAGGCATAGAACCTGGCTTTTCTAGACCTGGATGGCCGGAATGGGCATATAGAGATGTTGGCATGAAGCCATAGGGGCCAACATTTGATCCACTACCAACAGATAATAACGGTCCTGGAGGTAACAATCCTGTTATGGAAGGTTGGGTAAGTGCCGGAGGTGGCATAGTCTGTCCTGATACAGGAATTGCTGATGTTTCAGATGGTCTAATTCCAAGGTTCTCAGGACGTATAGGTGAAGGAAATATTGGAGGTCTTAAGCTTCCATTTGAATTATCAAGTTTCGGTGAAGGCTGTGTTTTCAAATCAGTTGGTTGTTTGTCTTCATTATCAGGTTCTTGAGGTTTCATTTCTGGAGCTGTAGCAGGAGAAACTGGTTCTATATTAGTAACCGCAGGGTGTTCCATATGGGGTGGAGAGGCCACTCTTGCATTTGTAGGAGAGGGACTTATCCTTTGTAATGGGTCCAACCTGGGTGCATTTGGAGAGTCCACTTTATTAGATCCTGATATAGTTGCAGTGAAAACTTCAGGTGTATTTTGATTCTTCATTTCACTGGCTTCATCTCTGGGTTCTAATTTAATAACTGTTTTCAAAGGATTTAAGTGAGGATTATGTTTACTAGGATCACTTGCAAAGTTGATACTCGATGGATAAGAGAATGCCATACTTGAAGGAAAATCTTTAGTGCTTCTTATAATAGAACTGTCCTTAGTCATATTTGCGGGATTGAAAATATTGTTTGAAACTCCTTCTATTTTAATATTATGAGTAAGTTTAGGATTAAACATATTATGATTGTCTTTAATAAAGAAATTTGTATTTTCTAAATTAAGTGGTTTACTGGATTGACTTAAACTGTGACCAGAGAAATTGTGAGATAATGGATCTTTCTGAAAATCTTCTTTCTGTAAATTTAAAGATGGCTCGTCTGTGTCTATTTCTTCTTTTATTTTAATTTTTTCTATAGCTTCTGCACTTAGAGGTGTTACTTTAGGAATAATAAGTTCAGCTTTCGAAAATACAGACAGCGGTCTAGGCTCAGCACACTCAAATGTTTTAGACGTACTTGAATCAGTCTTAAGATCTAGGGCACCTCTATCTTCATTTTCAGGTGCAACTTTGAATAGAGGTGGCAATGGATCTTTTTCCATTTTGATCTGTGGCTCCATTATCTCACTCTTTATTAAAGGCTCTGATGTCTTATTAGATAGTTCACTTTCAATGTCTTTGTTTTGCTCCATCTCTTTATCGGGTTTGTTAAAGCTAAAATCACAAACTTCACTTTCTGGTTCTGCTGGTTCAGTGTCATCCATTGCTGGAAAGCTATCATTAGTCAAGCTCTCTGAAGGACTCTCAGCTGGATCATCGGGTCTGCACTTTTTCATTTGCACATCACCATCCATGATTCCTTCAAGTTTACTATCATCTGGAAGACGTTTCTTAACTTTTGATACATCAACTTTGCCATTAGCAACTTTCTTCTTACTATCTTTACTACTACTTACAGGAGATGAAAGAACTTTCTCTGTAATATTATTATTTGTACTTTGTGCAATAAGCTTATTAGGTTTCTTTGCTTTTGTATCACCATCACTTTCATCTTGTGTTTTGGTCTTGATGCTTGGTGTTGTTTGTTCTTTAGATTTATTTCTCGTTCTCATTCTGCTGGGTGAGTCGTCAGGATTTTCAATTCTACCATTGTCCGGTTTTGATAGATCTCCAGCATCTCTTGAATCACTATCATCTTCTGAATTTTCATCCTCGGTAACGGAACTCATTTCACCACCTTCTTTGGGATTAGGTGAAGGCCTGGATCCATTACTTTCTGGCACTGTTGGTGTTGCTTCAGGAGTTTGTTCCTTAGGTGTACCTGCACGAGAATTTCTGGTGTTGCGAACTCGCCTAAGTGATGCCTGACGTCTCCTTCTATGAGGTCTGTTACTACTTGCACCAGGTGTCTTTTTCCACAAATAATAAAACTCAACTAACTCTGATGTATCTTTATGCGGTAATAAGTCTTTTCGAATCTTAAAAAAATTCTTACCAAACTGTCGGATTCCTTTGACAAATCGTTTTGTCTCTTCCTCTGACCATTTCTTTTCAATTCCTTTAGGAACTGGACATTTCACTAACGCTTGAAGTGCTCGACCGGGGTCATAGCCAGAGTCGTGAAATACATCAAGAGCATTAATAGTGGTATCGTCCCGACTGGCAGCAACACAACCATCGTCGGGTGATCCCCCGTCACACATGTCAGCAAACGCTGCCATAGAACGCGCAGCACGAAGGTACATAACCAAGTCTCTGTTTGTAGCTTGCTCTGGCAACCATCGTAATTCCTCACCACCAGGGCACGGCTCATCCGGACCTAGAGGCCCATTGGTGCGAATATCGGGTAAACAAGCGTAAATATCCTTATCCTTCACTGTTTGGTTTGGTGTCACTTGAATCTCCCCTTGATTCTGTGCCATGATAACTTGATAAATACACAAGATTCAATCTTTCACTCACATAATTTTTGTACGTATGTTTACATATTGTTCGACAATAACTCGTAATAAGCACGATAAAGTCCCGTTAAAGTTGTATTATTGGTGATCTGTAAAACCGTAAGTATGCCAATATACATAATTATTGCCACTAATGGCCACCATTACACGATGCATTGTACATCATTTTATCCACTTTGCCAACACATTTAGTGATATTCACACGCAATCACATCACGACATCATTACAGAACTCCTATTTAACTAGTATATTCTTCATAATTTCACAATATCTTAGATAATGCTATCTACATGCTACCCTTTTGTTTAGCTTCACCTTTCTTTAGATCACACCATAGACAAATCAATTTCTATAAAATGGCTGCCACGATAGAACTTCCACAACTTTATTTCCAATTTAATCATCTGTGGTTTATTGAAATAGACAAAATAGCCAAAGTAAACAAAAATGTAGCCTCTATATGAATCAATTTAAATATTAGGTGTTAAATGTATTATATTATCTATTGCATTATTCCTAGTATTATGATCGATTTAAAAATCTAATTGTATAAAAATATACTTTGAAAATATACTATATTTTAAAGAAAGGAGGATGAACTGAAAATAATCTTTTTTCATGTAACATAATATTTATCCTTCCTTTTCATTTTTCTCCAGCAAATTAAATAATGATAAACGAGTTGACACATAAAAACTAAACTAAAATATTAAGTTTGCATGAAATGAATTTGTTGTTGAAATTGAGTGCTATATTTTGAAAATCTTAAATCAAATATAAAATAATTACTTTAAGTATAACATTAGTATGATGCCTATTTTTTATTTGTAATTAGTTACAATCTTAACACTTATTCTTATAATAATTTGGCTATAAGATTATTTTTTGGTTATATGACAATATATATTAATTCACGTCTAAATTAGATAGAGATAGTAATTTCATATTATCAGCGTATAACAGTTACGTCTTAATTATCCTGAAAACATATTGACTTAGTCCAGGATCCAGAAGGAAAAAATGTAAAATGCGTAGTCTTTAATCTTTAAGTTTAACTTTTAAAACTGTGAGGAGGTTCATAATTGAGAGAAGAAAGATGATAAAATATCGTATTTTGTGATTAAAGGTACAAATTGGAAGCGGGCGACGTGTCGCCGCTTCATGTCGTCGCGACACGTCGCCGCTACACGTCGCTGCGGTTTCTATGTATTTCTATGAAATTACCTCATGACCGCAGCGACGTGTAGCGGCGACGTGTCGTGACGACATGAAGCGGCGACACGTCGCCCGCTTCCAACTTGTACCTTAAAAGTTAAGATCTTTGTTATCGATTAACTTTCGGTATTGTTAATAGGGAATATGCATGTATTTTTTTTTTATATTTTTAAATGATAATTTACATAATTACATTAATAAAAAAAATACCAGCGCTGAACAAACAATATTAAGTTCAAAAAAAATGTTTGAAATTAGTAGGCCGATAACAGCTTTTTAAACGATCGCCAGTTTGCCGCGCTGACATGACGTCACGCATCATAACAACCACCAATGGCAATGCTCTTTGACAATCACATTATTATGATATTTGACGTCACAATTCATGCCGACCAATGGCATGTGTTTCACTTAATTCAATCTTCCCGCACGATTTTTGCACTTTTCAATAATTATTTTCTGATTGAAAACAAAATTATACAAAAAAATATTAATACGTACGCAGATCAACAGGAAAAGACTTTACATATAAAAAAAAATCATTATTTGAATCATACGCATATTCCCTATTATCATTATGCCATGTTCATTAGCTGAATTCTTAGATCATTAATTACTAAATGATCTAAGTCGGAACCAACGCGTACCCACTTCGTTTACGTAAAACGTTACGTTTTTTTTAATGGTATAGGGGGGCAGACGAGCAGTCGGAACCATTTTTAATACTGCATAGAGGCTATGTAGATGCACTGCCCTTTGTTCTCTCACTTCCATGGGCCACCGGCTACTTACACACCACACTAAACGCGACAGCAAACATTACGCGGGTCTCGTGTAAGTGAGAGGTACCTCCCCAGTCATGCCAGCCCATTTCGGCGGCTGCAAGCAGGGCAGTGTGGCACTACTTCTTACTAAATATAAATATAATGTATCAACCATAATAATTGTATAAATATAAACTTCTGTAGTGTAGCTTTTTGTTAGTAAAAAAAAATTAAGATCGGCGGTCGGCCAGAATTTGCGAAATTACAACCAATGTGACAACGCATTAGTGGCGAATCTTGAAGACTAAAATTGGAAAAGGGAAGTAAATATTGGCATTGACTAATGACTGTTGACAGTTGACACTGACGTTTGTAATTGTTTGGTTTTTCATGTTTGTCAACTTAATTTGTTTATTTCTTATTAATTTGTGATTTCTTGTTATTGATTGTGTATTTATACGTTCTGGTTACTGAAAAGTATACAGAATCACAGCTTTGTCTGTGTTTAAAAAAAATGTCCTCTGATGAATCCGACGATGAACCGCTATCTGTTTTGGCCGCAGCTAAAAAGGCGAACCCTCAGGAGGATGAGAGTAGCGACAAAAGTGAAGAATATGAGCCCACAAAGAAGAAAAAGAGGGCAGTTGTAATAAAAAAGTCGAGTCTGACATTGAAAATTAGTAAAAAGCTGAAAGCAATATTGTCACCTCCTGTAACACAGCGCCCAACCGATGTCTGGCTATACCTGAAGGATTTGAATCCAAGTGGGCCCTATACGTGCTTACTATGCTCAGCATGGTTTATAAATAAGTCAAAAATGATAATGCATTATGCTTTAAATCACAAAAAAGATTTTTGTGGTATTTGCAGGTAAGTTATACGATTATATACATTTTTGAACCTAATTAGAAGATAGAGGCTTGTTTTAAACACAAATTAAAAATAAATCAACATAGGTACACGTTAAACTATTATATAATTGCCTAGAAAAATTCTGCTGTTGAGATAATAAAAGCTTTTCAATGCACTTGGTCTCTTCTACAGCACTTTTGTTTTTGGTAACCACTAATACCTATGGACATCTGCATAACTTCTTTATTTCACACGACATGGGCACTCCACCAATCTCACAATCCATACAAACTGCAATATGTAATTACTTTATACTAGAATTAGATGAGCCCCGTGGTTTCTCCTGCGTAAATCCCACAAGAACATTTTTTTAGAATAAAGACTATCCTCTGTGTTAATACAAGTTACCCTCTGTGTGTACTAAATTTTATGAAAATCGGTTCAGCAGTTTTTGGGTGAAGGAGTAACAAACAAATATACATTCTTTTGCATTTGTAATATTAGTAGGATTATATGAGAGAGGAGGTTTAATTTTGTGGCATACTGCAATTTATAAATCTATAAGAATAAAGTTGATGTATTTTCATTTGCAGATACTTTGTGCCAGATAGAGAAGCGTGGTGGGCTCATGAAAAGTTCCACACACCCTGGCCATGTTCACAATGTATTGAAGCATTTGCTACTGAAGCACTTCTTAGATCACATCTTAGAAATGTCCACAACTTAGTCCATTGTCGGCTTTGCCACTTCCGAGTGCCAGCAGACGAGCAATACGATGCACACTTATTTCAGAAGCATAATGTCACAAATCCTTCTATAAAAGATGAAGAAAACCTATGGGAGGTTGATTATGACGGATCCCAAAAATTTATATGTCTATTGTGCACCAAAGTGGACAACTCACTGTCAATGTTTTTTAATCATTATATGGGATACCATCATTTCACACTAAAATGCTTGACAAGTCTTGTAGCCGGCAGGGATCCACCATTTTTAGTTGATGGAGCAGATGTTAGTTCTAAATTTATAGAGGATCAATTGAAAGGACATGCAAGACTTGGTTATGTAGATTTGGAACCTAGGGCTCTTCAAATTACAGATGAAAATACAGATACTCAAATGTTTGGAGATTCATGTCCACCTCCCATTAAACAGGAGACACTTAGTGACTCGGAAGATGTTAAAATGGAAAGTGAAGAAACAAAAATTAACACAAGTATTCATATTGACTACAAGGGAATTCAAGATTTTGATGTTACTCTTACAGAAGTGATAGTTTTAGAAAATAGCTATTTTGAATATTTGGAGAGCACACAAAAAGCACTTAATTGTAATACAGTACCTGAAAACTCAGATATAAACTATAAACAAATGAAACCGGAATTACTCATTCGTCTATTTTGTTCTTTATGTAATTCTCGATTCCAAACTGTACAGGCATTTTCAGTGCACATCTCAAAAATGCATAACATCAGAGTTGTTCCTCTGTATTCATGTAGGGTTTGTGCTACGACATTTGACACCCAAAGTGAACTGAAAACGCATATTTCGGAGGAGTTGGGTGACTTTGAAGATTTATGGATTTGTCAATTTTGTGACAAGGAGTTTGACAATCGGGAAGCTTCTAGAAAACATCTTACGGAGCACTGGGATTCTTTAGAGTTCGACAATTGTTTTAGTCCACATTTGGGATTTAAATGCAAATACTGTCCAACATTGTTTTGGAATGAGCCAGAGCGTGAAGCTCATCAAATTAGGGCACATATGAATAAGTATAAAGATGACTTTTATAAGTGTGAACCATGTTCACTCACATTCAGTGACAAGGTAACTATTTTTACATATAAGTGACCATACAGCAGCCATTATCATTGTCATCACATTTTGTGCTTCCTACCTCCTTTTTTATTTATTTAAGCCTATATATCATAAATCACAATAAATATTTATTTTTGGAAAAATAACAAACAAGCAATAATATCCATTTTGATAATCTCCAAGCACCTTATTTGAATGGTTTGTATAGAAGATTATTTACATGTGATTATATAGCTCAAACGCCTAATAGACCACCAGCTACCCGTAAACTGCACAAAATATGATTTGATATATAATATATATAATAATATATAAT
>LUGF01002310.1:35710-57448 GCA_001625245.1 Calycopis cecrops
TTTTTTTTTTTTTTTTATAGATAGACAATACGCTAAAGCAGGCAAAATGCCTAGGGCAGCTTCATCGCTATGATTGTTAGTTACCATACCTCTCTGATACGGCTGGGCCGGTTCTCATGAAATTTCGTGTGCATATCGGGTAGGTCTTAGAATCGTCCAACATCTATTTTTCCTCTTGATGTTTACACGGGTTCGAGTCTCTCGCGGGTGAAATCGTGGAGCGCAGCTAGTATAACATAAAATATCATTTTGTGTTAACAACGTTCTTAACTTCGATAATTATGATAGTAATGCATATGATTACAGAAAAAAGATTCGTTCCGCGAGCACGTGCAAATCCACGAGGGGCCCCGGCACGCGTGCTCGTACTGCCCCATGCGGTTCGTGCAGCGCTCCAACATGCTGCGCCACGAGCGCCGTCACACCGGCGAGCGGCCCTACGCGTGCCCCGAGTGCCCGCGCACCTTCGCGGACAAGGGCGCATGTACTGCGCACACGAGGTAGAGAGACGCCATCTTGTAGTGGCGGCCATCTTAGGCTTAGATTATTTTTTTTATTACTGTATTTTGCCTGTCTGTTTATTTAATTGTTTGGTAAAATATATCCATACCATATTCAATAAATCATTATTTGGAAAATATCATGAATTTAAAATGATACTGAATACAACTGTTTGTATTGTTATCCGAGTCAAGTCGGTAATGTTTAAAAAAACTGTCAATAGTACTCCAACGGCGTAGGTGGTCGTAAGCACTACATAGTTCGGATGAGAGTATGTCATTACCGACTGAACTTGTTTGCTACTCACGCAAGTTACATTCATATGAAAGAGATA
The DNA here is from genome assembly GCA_001625245.1 of Calycopis cecrops. Taxonomy (NCBI): domain Eukaryota; kingdom Metazoa; phylum Arthropoda; class Insecta; order Lepidoptera; family Lycaenidae; genus Calycopis; species Calycopis cecrops. The sequence goes on from LUGF01002310.1 coordinate 36,546, forward strand.
TTTTAATTATGGTATTACATTTGCAGAACGCACTCGAAGGCGACCTCGTTCGCGTGCATCTACTGCGGTCAGACGTTCGTGCAGAAGTCGAAGCTCACCTACCACATCAGGAAACATACAGGCGAGAGTACGTACTTATTTGTTTCTTTTCTTATTGTATTACTAGCGACGCCCAGCGATTTCACCTGCATAAGCCGCGTGCTCTGTGTGATGGTAGTCTATCCCTATTCGAACTTGGATTTCGACTCTGCCATTCTATGATCTGGTCTCTTTTCTCTTCTAGACCTGGAGTCGTGTACGGTGTGCTCCAAGCTGTTCACGAGCGCGTGTTCCCTGCGCGAGCACATGAAGACGCACGTCGAGAAGAAACAGATTGTCAAGTGTCCGCTGTGTGGTGAGTGGTGGTTTTTATTTTTTAGTGATAAGAACACAACACACAACAATAAGCTCAGAGCCACTCATCATGCTATGGAAAGAGCTATGCTTGGTATTTCTCTGCGAGATATGGTCCGCAATTCTTAAATCCGCAAGAGAACCAGGGTAACTGACATAGCTCTGAGAGTCAGTCAGTCAGTCAGTCCACTGAAGTGGCAATGGGCAGGCCACATTGCTAGGAGAACCGATAACCGCTGGGGAAGAAGTGGAGCGCCGCGACCGTGAGTGGAGGCGTCGCACCGGAAGACAGAGTATTGGACAGCCTCCAACCCGGTGGACTGACGACTTGGTCAAGGCGTGACCGTGACCTTTGGCGCTCTTTGGGGGACGCCTGCATCCAGCAGTGGACGTCTTCCGACTGATGATGATGATGATGAAGAAGAACACTAGTAAAACAGTTAATAAAGAATTCAGAAAATATTTTTGAACACATGGCGAGACCATTCTATTCAAAGTTGAAAGGTTCTTTTAAACACCCCAATCGATATGAAACTTCTCCTTAAATCACTTTAGTTATGAAGCATATTATAATAGATTTTAGCGACGCCCATAAACTAATAATTAGAAATACCCAGAAGGAGTCCACAACAGAGGCACAGATGATAAAAAAAGACTATTGTTAGTTGTCGATGTTCATTCTGTTATACGCATTACAGACAAGAAATACCAAGACGAGCGCTACATGCTGCGTCACTTACGCACGTCGCACACGCGCTCCACGTACACGTGTCCGCTGTGCCACAAGTGCGTCACTAGCGCCACGGGCCTGCGCCACCACGTCATCACGCACAGCGACCTCAACACCTTCCGCGTGAGTACCCCTCGCGTGTACAGTACCAGCACTTGACACATAGTACCAGTTACTGCCACACGCACCCGCTGTGCCACTAGTGCGTCACCAGCGCCACGGGCCTGCGCCACCACGTCATCACGCACAGCGACCTCAACACCTTCCGCGTGAGTACCCCTCGCGTGTACAGTACCAGTACTTGACACATAGTACCAGTTACTGCCACACGCACCCGCTGTGCCACTAGTGCGTCACTAGCGCCACGGGCCTACGCCACCACCACGCATCATCACGCTCAGCAACCTTAACACCTTCTGCGTGAGTACCCGCCGCGTACACAGTGCTAGTACCTAACACAGTACCGGTACCTGATACATAATTTCAGTACCCGACACACATTACCAGTACTCGACACACGCGCCCGCCATAGTATATGTATCGTACCCAGATATCGTACTCAGACAACTGACAGACAATTTTATATCCACATCCGAATTGACAACACCGAAAGGAGACGTTTCATTTCTGGCCCGCATGATGTACATAAAGCTGTAGATTGGCAAAAAATTGACTATCACATTAAAAATACAAACACATTTGTATTTGATTTGGTCATTTGGTTCAAAAATAAAAACAATCTCATTATTTACGATCTTTGGGGGAGTCCCCCAAAGATTTGTAGGAATTGGTAAACATACAGGGCTCAGGTCGCTGGACTGACTGCCCTACAAGACAGAATACATAACTCCATAACCTTATGCTAAATGTTCATATGAAACAGATTGCATTAATATAATAGAGAGAAAAAAAAAAAAATTATTTACGATCAAATGTTAGACGACGAACTGTCAAGTTGACGTTAGTACTCCAATGTATGGGTTTTAAACACTTCGTGAACCCAAAAACGAGGTAATTTTAAACAAAATTGTAAGTTGATTGCTGTTATGTATATTTTTAGAAACTTGCTCACAACTGTACATCATGGAGGCCAAATGTCCATACAAAAATGAAACGTCTCCTTTGATTCACTAAAATTGACGCTAATTAAAGCATGCAAATACTAAGTACGAGCTAGAAGATTGTTTGAAACCTCTTATTTTCCTTTGTATTTTCTAACTGGTTGTTATGTTCTAACTTCCCGTTAGTGCGCAACCTACCCAATGGTACAACACCGATTAGTACGTGACTAGTTTTTTATACATAATCAATATCCACGTCTGTTTTCAGTGTAAATGCTGTCCCAAAGCGTACGCCGTCAAGAAAACGATCATTAAACATCTAAAAAAGAGACATAACTTGGACGGCTCAGAGATAAACATAAAGGACTACTTCACCCGACTAGACCCCAGGGACTGCAAACTTGGGCTCGACGAAGAGACCATGAACATGATATTCGGACCCAGGAAATTCGTGAGTGACGTCATGATCGGCGACTATGTGACGTTAGCGAAGAGTATAAAAGTGAAGAAGAAGAAGAAAGAGAAAGAAATAGAAAAACAGGCGAAGGAAAGTGACAGCACTAATGATGAGATAGCTACGGTCAATATCAAGCAGGAAGTACACAGTGAGGAGGAATTGGAACCGACGGACTTTGTCAGTGTTAAGATTGAATCTGTGGAGAATGAGGAAGGCTGTCACCTCGATGAGTAGTGTTGCCTGTTTAAATAAACCCTTTTAGGGAATGTGAGGAAATTATTTAGACTGATGTCTACTGTTTATCGGGGGGACAAGTGGTGTTGCCAATTCAGCAATTCCCTATGGGAGATATTAAAATAGTTTGGATTTGACTTTACCACGAAATGGTAGAGAGATGGTAGTGTAGCCAATTCAAAAGTTACTCCTCTTTGGCAGTTTAAGAATTTACCTTTTTACAGAGAATTTGTGTTTTAGTTTTGGCTTGTAAAAGTGAAGACTGCGTTAGGTGAAATATATGTGTTATGCCAGTTTGTAAATTTACCCTTATATTGTTTTATTTATACTGGTCGTGACTTTTTAATTGTGTGCCACGAAAGTGTTGCCACTTCAGAAATTCACATTTTATTCAAGGTAATTTGTATAGTTTTGTCTTGTCAGTTCCTGACTTCAGTGGAGAAGGTGCGAAGTGCGAAAAGAGGAAAAGTGGATTAATGGGCTAAATAGACATAGTGGTCTGGGAGATAAAATCTACGGTATGGCCAGTAGTTTGGTTTGTTGTTGTAGAAAAGTATTTGTGCAATAACCAATATTGTATATATTTTAATTGGTATTGATAGTCTTTGTAAGAAAAAACCAAGTTCGCTCCTTTGCCGCTAGATGGCGTTTATACTGATGGATTAACGTTCTTCCACTTTACACTTGTACTTTTAGCTTTGGAATTTGTCTAAGAGGTCAGTGCAATAATGGTATGTATATGTACATAAGAAACATACCTACATGTATTTAATCATATCCAAAAGCATTAATTCAACGCTAAGATATATTTATATATTTATACCCTACTTTTAATGTCAAGTTTAGTCAGGTTTTTACTATATGTATGTAATACCCAAGTTTTCTGTAATCGACTTTAGAATTAAGATTTCGATTTTAGTAAAGATCTGATAACAATAAATATAACATATAACGAAATATGTAATTTTTTTGTTAGAAACCTAATTAATATTGTAAATATATAGTGTTAAGTTAGTATACGGTTAAGGAAGGTAAACACATTTTCATGATAAAACCGACTTTAACTTAAGATTTTGAAAGCCAGATGCACCAAAGGGGGAATTTATCTGAGTATCCTTTTATGCAGATGTCTATGAGTCGGTTGTACGTTATTAGTTGCGATTAGGGGATCCAACTGCCCGTTTGCTTTTATGCAATAATATTTATTATTTCAATATTATTTACAGTTAGTGTGGAATATATTTAAAACTCAGACATAATTCTAGCTCTGAAATATACGAGGGACTGTAGTTGAATTTTTGTGCAAATATTAGCGTAATATGCTAATATATAAAATATATTAATAGGGTTTAATGTAGAGAGTCGAGAAATATTACTTTAAGACCCTCTGTATGAAAATAGACACCTAAGTTCTGCATAGATCTTTACTTACCAAGCAGTCAGACTTTATATATAATAAAATAGGCTTGCTGATATCTTTTGAATCATGTCTATATCATTATATCACAAAACTGTAAATATTTATCAAATACCGTTAAATTAGAAATCTTGTACAAATTTTATTTACATAGCCAATTTCATATTATTAAAATTTTGATGTGAAATGTTTTTTTATTATTATCTATTATAATAAGGCAATTGATAATGATTTAATATTGAGTCTTTATTCCTCTCTTTTTATCTTCCCGTTTTATTGGAGATTTATAGTTACACAATTTTTAGATTTTATTGACTGCGCATAATACAAAAATATGGCATCGGTCTGGCATAACATTTTTTGTAGTAAAAGTGGTTTTAAAAAAAAGCAGCAGTCGGAGCCATTTTCATTACAACCGAAACCCACAGACATCCGCATAGAGGTTTGCCCCCTTAGACTATAAGAAAACGCTGCAAATATGCACTGTACAGATTTTGAGTGCCGACGCGATGTTAAGCTGACACTGCGTTTAAATGTTGTATATTATATTTGTTGTAAGTTGCGGTTTTAGATTATTGCCTTTCATAGCAGAGTTAAACGTTCACGAGCGTGATAAACTGGGATTGCCAAGACCAAAAGCAGTTTATAATTTGACTGTAGGTACTGATATTTAATACTGAGTTTGTTTCGCCGATTCTTCTCAGGACAGGGCTAGGGTTGAACCGGTGGTAGTTATAATTTTTGATGTTCAAAAAGTGATTTGTACGATTCTATTTTGAACAAAAACATTTTTCATTGGATTTTCATTAAAGATTTAATTTATGCAAACGATGGTAGTGATGATGATTTCTATTCAGAAGTCTCATCCGATAATGGATAAGACGCTGCCGATTTATCGTAACTTCCGAACAAAGTTAAAAGGCTTAAGGTTACTCATGACCACCGACACCCATAGACATCCGCATAGAGGTAATCATCATCATCATCATCATCAGCCGGAAGACGTCCACTGCTTGATAGATTACATCTTTAAAAAATATAATTTGTCTAAACAGAATATTTTTTTGCAGTAATTACGGTCTCCTGATCAATCGGAAATCACTTTTTCATTTATATACCTATACATTACACGTAGTATATAGTTTATTTCCAGTTTGTTGAAGAAGAATTTGTACCGGAAGAAAGTTGGAATCTTAGATCATTTAGTAAGATTATTTTTTAAGTACATGGCAATTAATTTCTCTTTAGAACCTCTTCCGGAATCCACTATTGTTCCAGGCGTATCACGTAGTTAATTAATTTCGGTAGATTTTGTGGTAAGGATTTGTGGAAAATCTAATGCTAATCTAGGCTGTAAAGTAAAATATTAATAGCACCGTGATGTTACCTAGTTTTTTCTTTATTTGTATTAATTTTGACAGATAGTACACAAATGTGTTTGTTGCAATCTTAGAGCAATTAATAAAGAAAGCTTTATTGTTATATTTTAGTAAGATTGTGAAAGACCTTCTTAAAAAATGCACCAAAGGTGTTATAATACATTGTTTTCAGCTAAAATGGCATAATGACCTGAAAATAAACCACATAAAATAAACTACTCTTTTCTCCTTTTTTCTTTTCGTGTAGAATTGGATCATTAGATCATAACCTAATTATAAACGGTAAAAAAGAAGAAGCAAAGAATATCAGCTGTTATTGACATTATTTTGATTAGACTTGTCAGATGTCGCCTAATGTCAGCATGTGCTAGACTTTGGACTTAACGACTGTAAATAAGAGTTATTTATTTAATTATTCTATTAAATTTAACACAACATGTATTAGATTTAAGCAAAATCTTTATTATTTTTATATCAGCGATACATTGTTCCATATTCAAACATGTATAATTCGGCGGTGACAGTAAAACGAATGGATGTTTTGATTCGAATTCTAAATGGTCGAAAATCTCATATTATACCAAATTCAGTACGCGCGTACTCCAGTGAAGGAAAAGTGATTATAGGAAATATAAGCAAAGAGGTAAAAAGCCCAAAGAAAGTGCAATACGTCCCTAAAAATTACAGTAAGTAATGACTATTGACAACTTATTTATTGGAATGATGAGTAATTTATTTAAGTACTGTTGTTAAGAATATACTGCCTCTTGGTCTAGGGTAAGCATGTTCTGCAGTCTGAGAAAAATTCCTATAATACTGTGTTTGTAGGGATTTTTCACCGACTTGTCCACCGTCAGGAATTTGTTGCTAATCCTTTGTGCTTCACAGAGCATGTTAAACCCTTCTGGGATTGATATCTCTATGGCTGTATCAGACTGTCCTCCATTCAAAGCAGGAATAGCGAGATTTTACTAAGCTTTTATTAAGATACAATAAGAGATTGATACTAAAATACAATTTTTTATGCAGCAATCTGATTAAAGGTATTTAATCTTTTAAAGCTTAGTGAAATTAGGTAGGCAAATTCTTGAAATTGTTAATACCAGAACAGCTACCTAAATGATGTTCTTTTTCAGTATCTGTGGAAAGTGCAGACCTCAAGTATTTATCACAAAGCACACTCCGAAATTTGAGATGGATGATGCAAAAGGATATTTTGGGTCAGGACATGTTTCTTCTTGGCAGACCGGGACCTAGCAGGTAATTGAAATTTGAATTATGCTAGATATTATAAACGAATTGCGATAAGAAAAAAAAAATGTTTTACCTAGTACTACACATAGTACAAAGTTCACATTTTATCAAAATTTGTAATAAAGATAAAACATAAAATAATATAAATAAAATAAGATAAAAGTAATACAGATAAATTTTATACAAATATTAAATTTGGCAGATGTGTATAGTGAGATAAGTACCATATCTATATATACCTATAGCAAAAGTTTTGCCAATCGTTTTATTTTTAGAATCTATTTATAATTTTTGCATAAATGAAATACTAGCTGCTCCCCTTGGTTTCACCCGCGTAAATTTCGATCCCGTGGAAAATAGAAAATCATCCCATGGCATACCCTAAGGAACATTTTTTTGGGATAAAAACTCTGTGTGTGCCAAATTTCATGAAAATCGGTTCAGCAGTTTTTGCGTGAACAAGCAAACAAACATACAAACTTTTGCATTTATAACATTAGTAGGATTCAATATTATACAGGGTTGATAAGAGCAAGAGGCATTAAATGAAACCACATATACTATAAGTGCCTACAGTTAATCCGAAACTATTAAAAAAAGTTTAGGACAAGTATACGAAAATACTTTTTTAAAACAAGTTAAATAGCGAAACACTCTTTGTACCGGGAGGCTACAGCAAGCACGGGGTGAATGACCCCGGCCGGCCATAGTTGGCGATCAGCTGCATCGCAGCGTGTTATGAAAACGCAGTGAGAAAAAACTTTAAAAAATTCCTCTTGCTTCTATCAACCTTGTATAGCTATTTTGAAGTTTGTGAGGGATAATGAGTGTCAGTAACTCTTTTTTGCAACAAACAAATGAGTGAAATTTTGCTAAGTTTTGTATATTGTAATCTGAAAAAATATTCTAACAGATAATATTAATATATTATATGCTGATGTCAAAATCTTATAACTGCCATTTTTACCATTACAGAAGAAAAATTGCTTTGCAATATCTAGAGCTTACGCAACGAGAGGTGGAATATGTAGCCCTATCAAGAGATACAACAGAAGCAGATCTTAAACAAAGAAGGGAAATAGAAAAATCCACTGCTAAATATTTTGATCAGGTATTATTAATAACTAGCTGTAATCAGTGCGCATCGCTGCGCATCTGTCGAAAATTGGCCATACCAACTCTAATCCCTTCGTGGGCACAACTTTTGTCAAAGATAGTTTACAATTCTAGAAAAACAAACATTAATTTTTATACCTATACAAACACACATTGCATGATCATTATGAGTTTGTCAGTGTCATCACACTAGGACATCTACGATAGGACATTTTACACTATGACAGTTCTACACGGACGCCGTAAGTCCTGCCGCCCTGCACTTCCCGTTGTCGCCCTAATATGGCGACATCGGGGGTCGGGCGGGGGTAGACAGAGTGGGGAATGGAATTTTACACACATTATGTACATATAAAAAAAATTCTAAACAGATTAGAGATTATGAACTTTGGAACTTTGTACATACGTGGTATATTTTATGTCTAAGTTTCTGCAAGATATATCTATATGTCTTTTACACTAGTGCTATGTTTTACACTATTGTCACGCTCGTTTGTCAAGCTGCATTGCAGATTTATTGGGCTGGCACGACCGAGGAGGTACTTTTTACTCACATGACGCTTCCGCAGTGACATACAGGGTTGATACGAACGAGAGGCATAAAATGAAACCACATATGCCATAAGTGCCTACAGTTAATCCAATACTATTAAAAATAAGTTTACGACTAGTGTACGAAAATACTTTTTTCAAACAAGTTCTGTAGCGAAAAATTGTTAACACTCTTTGTACCGGGCGGCTGCACCGAGTACGGGGTGAATGACCCCGGCCGGCCATAGTCATCGATCAGCTGCGATGCAGCGTGTACGAAATGAGATAAAACTTTAAAAAATTCCTGTGGCTAAACTATTGCTCCGATTGATCTGATTTTTGTGGTGTGGCCTGGAAATGATACACTATATATGCGGTTTAATTTAACGCTGTCGCATTTCCCGAGAATTTAAGATTCCGGTGTCCCATCTGCGGCTAGGAGAGCAAGCGTGTGCGAGCGATTCACCCTCCTTCCCAGAGTGTTAACTATGAATTACGGGATGTCTTAGGGTGTTAGTAGACATGGAAAGGCTCCAGCTGCTTGTTTGCCCTTTGTATCATAAAAAATGTGAAACCTGCACATAATTTGTGATTCATTTTGTCGTAGCTGGTGTTTTAAGCTTATAGAAAAATTAGCATACCTAAAAATATTATTATAAAGTGTTGTATAAATAATCTTGTATGCAAATTTTCTTCATCAAAAATTTCATAACTCCATGTTAATTATTTAAATTAAATATAAGTTATTTTAATTATAAATTAACACAAAAACAAAAAGGCAAACCAGCATTTGGTGCCATTTTCATGATTACCAACGCCCATAGACATGCGCATAGATATTATTATTATTTTTTTTTTATAATAGATAGGCTTGCGTTTGGCCACTGTCTCACCTGATGGAAAGTGTAGACTTGGCCGACGATGCAGCATGCTTGCCTAGAAGGTACCTATATTATATAGATGCGTTGCCCTCCATCCTCCTCCCAACGCCACGGGCCACCGGCTACTCGAATAGAGTAGAATAGAATAGAAATAATTTTATTCACTTGCACACCACAATGTTAGTTGTGCCATTTTTTAATAAAAATGAGAGATTTTGAATCCCAATAATTTAATTTCGTTTTCATTATAAAACATGAAATAATAGATTTATGATGTAGAGGAGTAATTTTTGACGACAGTTTTACTACAACAATTTTATTATCCCACTGCCAGTACATTTTTGTTGTAAACTGTAGTACAGTGTGAGTTTGGGCTTTAGCATAGTAATTTAGATATAATATGTCTAGATGTGTTATCTAATGTTCAAATAAAATGGTAATATTTAATAAAAAAAAATTGTATTAACCTAAAAAATTAATAGCGCAAGCCCGCAACTTCGTTTACGTGAATCCGTTTTTTTACCGCAGTCGATTAAAAAGTAGTCTACAGCCTTCCTCGCTAAATGGAACTACGCTAACTAATACTGAATTTTCGAATCGGACCAGTAGTTCCAGAGATTAGCGCATCCAAACAAAGAAACAACCAATAAAATAATCAAACAATCGAAAAAAACAAACTCTTCAGCTTTATATTATTAGTATAGATAGGTATCGTACTACTAACGCCATCTATGATTTAAGATGTGCAACTGTAAGGGTAAAATAAACGAACTTAATTTCCAGAACATTATACTGGCTTAAAAAATCTTGCGAGCCCTTATAAAGGGGCGCTTTTTCGCTAGTAATCCACCTAGAAGTAAGAACAAAGATCCACCTAGTAAGCATGGAAACATACTGTAAAAATAACGTATGTTTTGTAGAGTGCGGTCCGAGCGGCCGTGGAAGGGCGAGTGCTGGTGATAGAGGGGATAGAGAAGGCGGAGAGGAACGTGCTGCCGGTGCTGAACAACCTGCTGGAGAACAGGGAGATGCACCTGGAGGACGGCAGGTTCCTGCTGCCGGCCGCCAGATATGACAAGCTGCTGGAGGTCAGTGGTAATATGTATATAGAGGAGGCGGAGAGGAACGTGTTGCCGGTGCTGAACAACCTGCTGGAGAACAGGGAGATGCACCTGGAGGACGGCAGGTTCCTGCTGCCGGCCGCCAGATATGACTAGCTGCTGGAGGTCAGTGGTAAGAGGAACATAGAGAAAGCGGAGAGGAACGTGCTGCCGGTGCCGAACAACCTGCTGGAGAACAGGGAGATGCACCTGGAGGACGGCAGGTTCCTGCTGCTGGCCGCCAGATATGACAAGCTGCTGGAGGTCAGTGGTAACATGTACATAGAGAAGGCGGAAAGGAACGTACTGCCGGTGCTGAAAAACCTGCTGGAGAACAGGGAGATGCACCTGGAGGACGGCAGGTTCCTCCTGCTGCCGGCCGCCAGATATGACTAGCTGCTGGAGGTCAGTGGTAACAGGAACATAGAGAAGGCGGAGAGGAACGTGCTGCCGGTGCTGAACAACCTGCTGGAGAACAGGGAGGTGCACCTGGAGGACGACAGGTTCCTGCTGCCGGCCGCCAGATATGACAAGCTGCTGGAGGTCAGTGGTAACATGTACATAGAGAAGGCTGAGAGGAACGTGCTGCCCGTGCTGAACAACCTGCTGCTGGCTATGTTCTTTTTCAAGTGAAAAGTTCTTTTGATGCGATAGGACAGGGATTTTTTTCGTGTTACACACTACACACATTATGTGTTCGTGCGGATATATGTATATATAGACATCCGTATAGAGGCTATACAGATGCGCTGCCGCCTTTTTCCTCCTCCTTCCACCATGGGCCACCGGCTACTTACATACCGCACAAAACGCGACAGCACAGCTGTTACTTTACGCTGGTTTCGTCTAAGCGAGAGGTACCTCACCGGTCGTGCCGACCCAATTCGGCCAATGCATGCGCGTGGCATTACCTTGAATTTGTAATTTGCCCCGTGTCCCTAAGTGAAGGGCGGTGTGTGTGAAGGATTCTCTTGCATTCTCTTCTGTATAGTCGGGTTATACAGGGTTATTTCTTGGTCACCAGCCAAATTTTCAGGTTTGGTTTAGAATCAATAATACATTCGATTTATGAAATAAATTATATTAAAAAAAAATATTAGATACAATTACTTTGTCCCATGCTGTAAAACATATTTCTTGGTCACCCCGTGCATCACTCTCGCGACTCACGGTAGGCCGACGTCTCTTACCTTAAAGTCGATACATTTCGTGTAAGAACAACTATTGTTGTATTTTTGAGGACCATTTTAAATCGATTTTTATTTAACAAAATATTACAATTAGACGATAAAATTTAAAACACACCCTTGGAATGATGTTTACTTCCTTATTTTAAAATTGGCCGAGGACCAAAAAATAACCCTGTATATACGCTCGAACAATATTCATTATTCAAATTAGCCCGTTATCTTCATCACACATCACAGTTGAACATAGATCTCCCCAAAAACTTTGAGTATTCAACATTTATTAACAGAAGTCCTTACGGTACTTAGCTCAGGGCTAGGCTAACGTGGTGTGTAAAGTCCACGGATATTATTATTACTAACTTTGTACTATGTTGTACCAGAAGCACGGGTTCTTCTGTTATGTTGGTACGAGCACGGGCTCTTATTTGCTATTATGTTGGTACAGGAGCACGGGTTCTTCTGTTATGTTGGTACACGAGCACGGGTTCTAATTTGCTATTATGTTGGTACAGGAGCACGGGGAAGCGGAGATATCCCGCTGGCGTCTAGTGCGAGTGGACGAGCGGTTCCGCGTGATCGCGCTAGGTCTGCCCGTGCCGCGGTACGCCGGCCAGCCGCTCGACCCGCCGCTGCGCTCGCGCTTCCAGGCGAGAGATGTCGCCACCGTCGGATATGGGGTGAGCTACTACTATACTACTGTATAGGGGACAAATGAGCAGTCGGTACTATTTACGTTGCCCGTCTTCCCGCTCCATAGGCCATCGGCTACTTGCTCGGAGAGGTACGAAATACGTCATCCGGCACTGCAGCCAAATTATTATCGCTTATCGGAGGTACCTCCCCCTCATAATATAATATCTACTCGCTTCTATTTACATTATAGCACTGATTTATGAGAGATGTGTGAATGGCTGGTGGCCCATGGAGGGGAGGAAGTAGGGTAACGCATCTGTTTAACCCTCTAAGTGGATGTCTATGGGCGGTAATCTTGAAAAGGGCTCAGACTTATCGTTTGCCTTCTTATACTGTAAAAATAAAAGCACTGCAGTCCAGCTAGGATGTGCTACAGCTAAGACATATCGCCTAAGACTATAATGGAAGTAAGATCGTACTTAAACTTTTCGATAGATGTCGCTGTTAAGAGATACTTTACTTTTGATTTTATTATTGCTAATACAATGAACGAAATATGCGAAGAATCGAGGATAAAATTTACAATAACTGTTAAAGCTTCATTATAAAAATAATAGATGCTACGTATCGCACATGAGCAATTATGATATTTAGAAAACTAAACTTGCTAAAAGAAAAAATGTCCGAAGCATATTAGTTAAATTATTTTATGATTACAAGTAATAATAACGTAATTACAATGTTAAAATTACGTATTAAAAGAAAAAAAGAAAATAAATCTTTTTGGAGGTGCTGGGATTTGAACCCAGGACTTTCAGCATGCGAAGCAGACACTCTACCACTGAGTTACACCCCCGGTGTAAGGTAATGCGAAATATTGAATCTAGTGACGAAATGAAAGGTTCCAGAAAAAGGTTGCTATCTTTTAGTTTTATAATGAGAGAGAGAGAGAGTAAAATGATTACTTACGCGGTAAGAAAAAAGATGGTAAAAACTATTTGTCCATTTTTTCAAATTACAAAATCTAACGATTCTGTTATTTTATTTCAAATAAGTAGTATAAAAATAAATTTTGGCGATTTATTAATAAACTTTTTAGAAAAAAAATAGTAGTTCTACTAAGCAAATGAACTAATTTATGCTGATGTACAACCATATAATATGAAAGTTGTACTTATACGATATCATCGGTTTTTGGCTGTAGACAACAGTATCCTAAATCCGGGCTGCAGTGTGCCGGACAAATATACTTTACCATTTGAATATTTTGGAAAAAAAATATTAATGAACAAAATAAAACATGTACTTATACAATTGCTTAATTAAAACGCAAATCGAGAATACTGAAAGTTTTATTTATGCCATATTAAAATATTTAAACCATTAACCTACTTTAGAAACTACACCGTAACATTTTACCTTATCACATGCCCGAATCAATTACTGAGCCATCGAGCTGATCTGGCTTTCTGTTCTGCTCGTCGAGTTGGACCCACCCTTCTTGGGCATGGCTGCCGGCATGAAGATATGCACCTGCTTCCTCTTCCCAACATCCGAAACCTGTTTCTTATTCATCAGATCGTTATACTGCTTCTCTACTGCGCTTTTCTCAGTAGCTATCTTCTGTCTCGATTCTATTATGTTCATTTTCACATTCGCCCTCCTGCTGTCCCTTTTCGGCTCGTGTCGTTGCGTGATCTTGTTACGTGACTGCTTCGCGTAGTTCTCGATCGTGTTCGCCGGCGTGTAAACTTCCGGCCGATCGATACACTTCGGCTCCGATTTTATCTCCTTGGACCTCAATTCGGTGGCCGTTTTCGACTTCACCAGGTTCCGTCGCTGTATTTCCGGCCAGCTGTGTCTCGGTTTGGTTATCTCTACGTTTGGAGCAAGGAGGTCGACCTTTCCCGCCAGATCCAACCATTGGAGCACTCTGTCCGACAGTTCAGTGTCTTCCTTATCCTCGATCCTAGCTGTTCTGGTCGTCTTCGTCGCCCTCATGTTGTCCCAGTGTATTTTATCCTCGCACACGTCGTCTCCGCACTCGTCGTCGGAGCCCTCTATGGCCAGATTTAATTTTTCTATATTTTCCGTATGTCGTCGATCGCTATCGGCAAGCTTATGGCTCTGTATCACGAAGTGCAATTCTCTCAGTTGATCGATTTTGTTGGTTTTTTTCACGTAGCTGGCGGACGACAGTGGACGCCGGCGGGCGCACAGCTTCAAGAAGTGCGGGTCGTCGTGCGTGAGTATCGCGTGCCGGAACCCATCAACCCACACGGTCCTAATGTACATGGGCCTAAGAGACGACTGCCAAAGTGCTGGCATATTACACCAATCATAAGTTTAACTTGTCTAGTCACGCGACGATTTCGTCCATGATTAATTTTGTTCTCGTACAGTTTTCACCCTGAAAACAAAAAAGGATTTTTGAAGGTTGTTCGTTCGTGTTCTGAAGGAGTTGGTACTGGCGCCACTGGATTTTTTTTTGCAAATTTTTGGGTCTGCTTTATCAGTAATTTAGAAAAAAAATATCATAAAAATTTGCATAATTTTTACTGCCACTGTCGCCTCGATTTATATCGATAATAAACCTTATGTATCCAGTACCTTGGTAGTGTTAGGTACAATACAATTTTTATTTTGTTTTATACTTCAGATGAAAATAAATTATTTTTTTTTGAAAACCGCATCAAATAGTGAATAACATATAATTTTGATAATTATTTATTTACAGGATTATTATTAAACTATCATCAATAATGGTCAATGTTAAAATATTTAGATATAGATTTGAGATAGTAACGTAAATAAAAAAATCAGACGCAATGCAATAACATCCACTGAAAACTCTCAATTTTCGCCGGAAGGTATTTTATATTGTGTCTATAAAAATATATCTACTATTTAGATTATGTTACTAAAATATCAAGGAAAACGTGTACTATTAAGTTACTACAAAATAATTAACTGTGCCAAAAAAAATTAGGCTAAAACCGGGCCACATTAGTACGGAAATGTGTTCGGAATGTAAAAGATTAGGTAATTGAAAATTAGGCAAGTCATGGCTTCGTCACTACTTGTATAACTTTATAAAGAATAAGTTAAACCCGTAAAGCTTTAGAGGTGAAACTTTTACAAAGTTAAGTTTATAAAGGAAATATGATTCGAATTTATAGGACATTTAAAAAAAAATGTTACGTTACGTTTTAATAACTTGTAAGAGATAGTGCCACACTGCATGCTTACATGCAACTGAATTGCGCCGGCACGACCGTGGAGGTACCTCTCGCTTACACGAGACCGGCGTAAAGTGACAGCTGTGCTGCCGCGTTTTGTGCGGTGTGTGAGTAACTGGTGGCCCATGGAAGTGGGAGGAGAAAGGTCAGAACATCATAGCCTCTATGCGGATGTCTATAGGCGTCTGTAGGCATGAAAATGGCTCTGACTGCTCATTTGTCCCGCTATATCATAAAAAAATTAAAGAAAATATGAGCTTAATGGATACAGTGATGGCTACGCTGTTGCGCTTTGTGCAGTTGTGTTAGTCATCAACAGATTCAAACTTTCTTTATCAATAGAAATAATTTAGTTTTAGCATTTAGGTTTAGATCCGGGCACATGGCAACTAGGCAGGTTTAAATATCTGAGGAAGGAAAGTGACGCACCTAAATGTGAAATATGTGGAGACGTCGATGATGTTTTACACTTGTTACTGAGACGTGACGAGACTGTAATTTGAGAGAAACATTAAAATACCAGCTAAATTTAAATTTTATAAATATTATTAATTATACTTAGGTATTCTTAGAGAACCTTTAAGAATTCCAGCAATAAAAATATATAAATTTGTTAGAGATTCTCAAATTAATTTAGGATTGAGATTCAGCGTGTATGTAACGATTGGGCCAACATACCTGCAGGCTTTTTAGATGATAAAGGCTCTTCAAAAAAAGCTGAAAAAAAGTAATTTTATGAAGACGCGAGGGTTTACCCGTGGTGCACAGCAAGTCCTACTAATATTATAAATGCAAAAGTTTGTGTTTGTTTGTTTGTTTGTTACTCCTTCATGCAAAAACTGCTGAACCGATTTCCACGAAATTTTGCAGAGAGGGTAACTTGAATTAACACAGGATAGTTGTTACAAAAGCTGGTGGGGGAAGTCAAAAGACCGGGATGGTTGGCGAAGTTTGGGGGAGGCCTTTGCCCAACAATCATTTTCAATTGATCAAAATTTACGCAGGTAAAACCGCGGGGCGCAACTAGTACAATATAAATCTGCATTTATTTTGTCCCGGGATTCAAATTTAACAGAATTTCAATCAGTCTGGGTTAGCTGGCTTAACTTTCCAAATTCAAGTAAAACTTTTTTTACTAATTCTCACTCATCGCTAAACAAAATGTATGTATTTAAGATTAAAACAAAGAAGAAACAAGAAAAAAAATGGTGAAAATCTGATTAATTTGCAGGTTTTTTTAGTGCATAAAAGGTGAACGGGTGTACCTTATAAGACTTCATATTATGTAGTAGGTAGTTCAAGATTTATAGGGAAATAAATGTCTGTCTTTTTATCTATCTGACCATTGGTTACTTATACGCCCATAAAGGATAAATTACAATATTCTTCACGCACGTAGCCTTTTCTGTTTTTTCTGTTTCATGTGTCATAGTTTTAATAGCAATGCAAATGGACCAGGTAATTTTAAAAACCGTGTAATATCAATTAATTATGTACTTAAATCTTTTTTACTCCTTTGATTCAGTTTTTATTCCTTTGCTTAATTTCTTGATCTAAAAGACACAAAAAATATCAAACAAAAACACTGGCACACCAGAAAAAAGCATTTCAAATTTAAATTTCGAATGTTTGTAATTACTGTCAGAAATCTTTTTTTTTTAACTATGTACACAGAAAGCGATTAACCTTTTCAATTATGTAGATTAAATATTGTCTGCTTCATTTTAATTTACGAAGAGTGCAGGAACATTGTTAGTGATGCCGCGGCCCGCTACGCGACGTCGCAACTTCCCGTGGCGTGTGTGACTGGCTGCTTATCCGTTATACTGTCGAGTTTTGTTAAGCGTCGATGTAAGGCCGCGTGCACACTTGTTTATGCGATCTTGTAGATTACGATTGGTTAGGGACGCCTGTATACTTCGAACGAAAATATTTTACGGAGAAAAGAAAATATAAAATTGTGTAATTTCTTGTCTCATATTTCGCAATACGGCAAATCCTTAAATGGCAAAATGATGCAATCAAAAAGTATCAAAGTTGAGAAAAAGGCGTTTAAAGTTTTCAGATTCTAAAGAATTTAGTAGAAATTTTGGGATTACGTTATTTTGGTTCGCTTTTATTGGTCTGTATTGTCAGAGAAAAAATATATTTTAATACATGATATATATGATAGATTAAGGTACGAGAAATTAAATGAGCACGTGCACGACAAAACGACGTAACCCGGGTTGCGTTATTTTGTTACAATAGCAATGAGCAATACCATGCTTGGTGTGTAAGCTTTCACATAGGTTTATCAATATAGTGGCATTTATCGATTTTTAAAGGTGTTGCCGGCCTTCTAGAGCTCTGTTAAAGCTCTTTTCTTGAAGATTCCTGGGTCGTATGGGTCCGGACACACCGACAGGTGCAACTGATTCTATATAAAAGTAGTGAGCGGGATGAAATTGCGTTTAAAGCGCACAGTAGTGATTTCGGAAGACTGAGTTGGTGACTTTTGAATTTAGAATTTTTTATTGTCTGTGCTCACATCACTTACATAAAATTGCAAGGATTATAGTCGGAGGTCATCGACCTCAACGTTTATTTTTACTTGGTTGTCGATCTTCTTTAAAATACCTACATTTGAATTTTCTTATAATCCATATGACATTAATTATACATCTTATTAATATTATAAATGTGAAAGTTTGTATGTTTGTTTGTTTGTTTGTTACTCCTTCACGCAAAAACTGCTGAACCGATTTTAATGAAATTTGGGACACACATAGAGAGTAACTTGGATTAACACATAGGATAGTTTTTATCCCGAAAAAATGTTCCTATGGGATGCCATGGGATGATTTTCCACGGGATCGAAATTTACGCGGGTGAAATCACGGGGCGCAGCTAGTATCTTAATATTTTGTGTTGTTTTTACACTTGTTTTCTTGAGTGACGTTTTTTATATAATTCAAATTAAATAAAAAAAAGATTGAAAAAATCAGGCTAAAATATCACAATCTCATAAAAAAAAATCATAGACAGACATAGTTTTTTTTATCTTTGTAAAAAGCTGGAAATAGACTAACATTTTTTGATTATTTTACATTACCTATTTTCAAATGTATAATCTAAAACAAACATTTAACTGCGGGAGAGGGTGCGAGTCGGTCCTTAAATACCTAGTTTCTTCGCCCGACGAACGTTCATAGTAATCCGATGAATCTAAATTGAGTCATATTGGTTACATACCAATATAAGTTCAGATCCAAAAAAACTACACATTCCTGGAGGGCAGAAAAATTATTAGAAACCGAAAACCCATTCATGTTTTTCACTTCTTTAGGGATTGAATTTCTAAAATCTGCATCAAATTTCAGCCCGATCCGTCCGGTGGTCTCGGCTGTTCGTTGATATATCACTATGTCAGTCAACTTTGAGTTTTATGTATATAGATGACGTCGCATACTAATGAAAATGTTGTCGTTGTGTACGGGCCTTTATTTACAATTTACTACTCGCTATTCTACATCATGCAACCGCGTTTGCATTACCTAGGGGAATTGAGTTTTAGTGAAACAACTGGGATATGTCACCGGAACGATACAACATTTATTTAAACTGGATGTCTGTTGTTAATGTTTTGTTTTATTATACCTTATCCTTCACGACTAAATCCCTTTTTAGGGTTCCTTACTCAGGTAAAAATGGGACTGTAGGTATTACTAAGAATGCGCTGTCCACCTGTCTGTATGTCTATTACCATGCTAATGGAATGGGTAACCGTAATAGAAAATTTTCACATATCCTACTAATATTATAAATGCGAAAGTTGTATGTTTGTTTGTTATTTCTTCACGCAAAAACTGCTAAACCGATTTTCATAAAATTTAGCACACACATAGAGAATAACTTGGATTAATACATAGGATAGTTGTTATCCCGAAAAAATGATCCTATGGCATGCCATGGAATGATTTTCTATTTTCCACGGGATCAAAATTTACGCGGGTGAAACCGCAGGCCGCAGGTTGTGATTCATATTTTTTATAGTGTTTTTAGGACTACCGAGGCCCATAAAAATCCGCATAGATCTTATGCGTTGTGCTCCTCCCTCAACTCTCCTTCATGGGCCACCTGATAATTACACCGCCCGAAACGCGATAGCACAGCTTCACTTTTGCGCTGGTATCGTGTAAGATGTACCTCCTCGGTCGCGCCGGCCCAATTTGGTTACAAAGCAGAGTATCACTCACATCTCTTACGAAAATTGTTACCGCAATAACAACGAATACCAAAGTTAGTAAATTACAATTATAAAAAGAAAAAAAGAAAAGCAAATATAAGTTTGTCATTTTAAACTAAGTCTAGGTATTGCTCGTACCTTCCTTTGGCACGGGACCAAGTGTCCTATTGGACTGAAAACTTTTATAAAGATTCCCAAATTCTAACTTAAGAATGGGTTGAAAAGTTTCAAAAAAAAATATTAATGACACGCGAGAGATTGCTAATTAAATAAAAACTAGTGGGTCGGAAGCAAAATTTGGGCTTATTCAAGAAATCTATGATGGGTGGGAATGTAAATTGACACGTTTAGATTTGGCGCCAAAGATGAAATCTTTTTATATTAAATTTATTATTATTTATCTCAAATAGTATTCAATTAGCAATGGAGTGTTGTACCTAAGTACCTACATTACAATCTTTTTTATTCGTTTCGATAAATTGCAACCAAGAGCTTTTCTAAAGATCATCACATGATCAAATGCATAGTTTGTGATTCTATAAAAGACAAACATATTTTTGACGTGACAACGTTTTATAATTCGACTGAGCCGGCTGTACGCACGTCAAAAACATGACTCATGCGGCGTTACCTCGCTATGCGTCGTTACCTCGCCTTCCATGTAAATGTGATGTCAATTGTTTATTGCAACGATAATTGCACCGATAAAGGTAATGATTCATTCGATATTAATTATATGTTCAGTGATATATTGTCGAATATTCGTGCTTTCACCATTAAAATAAATAGCATCGGTCCGCTAGTGCAGCGATTGTAGGTTATGCTATAATTGACCAGAACTATTTCACGATGCGTAAAAAATCGATGGCTTTACTATTTAATCGAAATAATTATCGAGTTATAGTTTATATTATAGTTAATAAACTATTAAATTGTAAAAATTACATATTTTTTTTTATGGTATAGGGGGGCAAACGAGCAGTTGTAGCCATTTTCATGACTACCGACGCCCATAGACATCTGCATAGAGACTATACAGATGCGCTGCCCCCCTTTCTCC
>LUGF01002310.1:59820-74196 GCA_001625245.1 Calycopis cecrops
TCGTATTTATCACGGGGAGTGTTCCGAGGAATTGTTCGGATTAATACCTGCAGCTGAATTCCATTAGATCCCCCGAAGTCTACTACTGTACGCTATAAGCGTAATTTTATTCCACGCACCATTTCAATATGGAATCAGCTGCCCCCCCTCGGTATTTCCGGACCGATACGATCTTCAAGAAAAGAGCTTATTCTTTCCTCAAAGGTCGGCAACGCATCTGTTAGACCTCTGGTGTTGCGGATGTCTGTGTGCGTTGGTGTTCGCTTTACATCAGGTGACCTAACTGCTCGTTTGCCTCCTATGCTATAAAAAAAAAAACCCTCGCGGCGCCTGTATTTAACCGGTTGTTATGGTCAATTGTAATAAATTGTTCTGTTTCCAGGAGCACTTGAATACGTTGACCGCGGAGCTGCCCGTGGTGGACGCGGCGAAGCTGGAGCGAGTGCTCTCCGCCGCGTACGCGCTCGTCAGTCCCGAGCTGCAGCACATCAGTCTGCCGGACTTCCCCATAGACAACCTGCACGCCGCCGCCGCCATCTTGGTAAGATCAGCTGACACTGACGGGGGAGTTTACCCGGGCGGATGCGGTGAAGCCTGACCGGTTTCTCTCGCCACGTCCCTCTGCTAGTCTTCCCCGCAGACAACCTACACCTTCCTCATAATGGGCTATTTCCAAGTTTTCAAAAACCACTCCATAATGTTTATCAGTGATCAAGGAAGTTATACATTTTTTTGTTTTCAATTCTGATAAGTATTTATCTCAAATTTTCAAATTAAAGATTCATAATTATAAAACCCGCAAAAACGCTTCTTTAAGCAAAATGGCGTCTTGGGTCGTATTAGCTTTGTCGAGTTCCGAAAATTACTGCCAGTACTATTTAGAACTTTTTTGTTGTTGTTGTCAGATGCATAAGTTGAGCTAGAGGTTTAACAAGTAGTACTATGAATGAATGAAATAATGAATGAAATATACTTTATTGTGCATATTTACAGAATACACAAAAAAATAAGTTACATTTTAAAGTAATTAACTACTACTATCAGTAGATTTCGGAAGCAGCCTCTATGATTTGTTGGCTTATGTACGTGTTACGTCATCGTCAATTTCACGTAGTTCGTGTCACATGTATAAACATAAATATTAAAAAAAAATATTTTAAAATAAAGTAATGATTAGTTACAAATTATTTCACTACATAATGACTTTAAAAATCATATTAATTAAAGATTACATTCAATAAGCTTTTATTTTTAATACTGGAAAATAGCCCATTGTAAAATAAAAAAATACGATATACCTTAGTAACAGGAGATTATAATTAAAAAAGGATACTGTTTAGTAAAATTGTTACTTAACTACTGTTAAGCTCACAATTAAAGAAATAGGTATACTAACGTTATAATATATCATTTGGCGTGGTTGGTAATATAGCCTGTCACTGGAATGATGGGATGCGTATGATAATGCCCTTAAAAATGACAAAACAAATAGTAAAGTGAAATACGGTAATAGTCTCACCCCTCGAACATCGACACGAAATCTATTTTATTGGCGGTAAAATGGCGCCACAATAAATTATATATATAAAATAAATGACACGAGTCCGTGCGTGCGCCCTTGAGGCATTAAATTAAGTTAGCGCCACGCGATACCATCATCAGGTAGTTCCGAAGGTCGAGGGAACATCCGTGTCAATTCCTTCGTAAATCGTAGAATAATCATGACGATCTCGCAATTAAAGAATGTGTGTCAGCTTTGAGACTTTTTGGCTGGAGCTTGGACAGCTTTGACTGGAGAGAGAGAGAGAGAGAGAATACGAAACAAGACAGCATAGCCATCACTTCATAACGAAGTTATGTAAACGATGTGTACTTGCTTCACCATTTGTCTCGGTGAGAGGTTCGAATTCTGACATACAATTAAGTACCGAGTATAGGATTTGTTAGGATTTCTTGTACCTTTATATTAAACTTGGGATCTCCGCTTTGCTTTTTTAGGGTTTTGTTCGGTAAGCCATGGGATGGTGATCAATGGAGGAGATTTTTTTTTAAGTAAAATCGAACATTATGGAACTACTTACCCACGCATCTATTTCTTCTTTTTAATATACATCTCTTTTTCTCTTTCAGGAGAAAAGCCCGAACATACCAACACACAAGCTCATATACTATCTATATCCATACAACATGTTTCTGCCCAAAGAAAATATAAAGAACGTCCAAGACGTCTTTGCCAATCTAAAAGTGGATCCAAAAGAGAAATGCGAGATGTCACTCAAAGATATAAAGCGATCGGACAACGAGGCTGTGGTGGAGATGGAGATAAATGGGAGCAGATCTCAGTTTGGGGTTCCCTGTGGGAGGAGAAAGTCTGTGAAGGAGGGAAAGAAGTTCGTGAGCACAAGGTTTCAGACGCAACTTCTTAATGAAGTGCTTCTGAGTCATAGCGTTGGAGATTTCTGTATTGTTGGTAAGTGTTTTTTTTTAACGGGCTCTGGCCCACCACTCGTTCTCACCACTGCTACTCCTGTGTCGCCAGGATCGACAGCGGCAACCACACTTGACCCTTTGATATGATCGCAGGGAGCCCGAGGGAAAAGCTAAATCTGTCATGGGACCCGCAACGAATTTAATGAGAAGAAAGTAAGAGGAGCAGGAAGTAATTCCAAATTCCCTCCCTAATCCCTGGAAGGGTTGCGTACCTGTCTTAAGTAGCATACGTTCTAGATTTTTGTGATACATTTGGGTTCATTCGTTAAATAAATAAAGTAGCAAACAGTCCCGTATATTTTAGTCCACATGTCTAAAGATGCATGTGCAATCTATTCGTTCATTTTTCTATTCTTCCATCCGACACAACAAAGAAATCAGGAGACTAATCACCAAACATTTGTTCAACGACAGGAATTCCAATGGCGTTTGCAACTTGAAAAATCTCAAAAATGTGCTTAGATAATTGTATTAGGAATAAAACCCAGCTCACACGGTCTATCGCAGAACATGCCTGCTACTATATTGATGAGACAACACACAAATTCTAGACTTTTGTAGATTGACATGGATTGTCTAAATTACCTAAATAAATGGAGCAAAGTTGAAACGATTATTCATTCGAACCTAAATATATTCCCAGGACCAAAAGGTTGCGGGAAGAGCTTGCTCGTTTCGCAACTAGTGTCCCTACTGGGGTACACAATAGAGCCGATAGTCCTGTACCAAGACATGACGGCCAGAGACCTGATACAGCAGCGCACGACCCTGGAGACAGGGGACACGGTGTGGAGGAACTCGGCGCTGGTGGACGCGGCTCTGAGGGGGGATATGGCCGTGTTGGATGGGCTGCACCGGATACACGCCAGCACGCTGGCCGTGCTACACAGGTGAGAGAGAGGGAGGGGAGAGAGAGTGCGTGTGTGTGTGAGAGAGGGAGAGTGTATGTGTGAGAGAGAGGGAGAATGTGTATGTGAGAGAGAGTGTCCAGTGAGTGATGATGATGATGTTGCGATCTAGACAGTGACATTCTGTCGACTTGCCACACTATTGTTTCCACTGCTAACGTGTCATGATTTTGATTGTTTTGTCTATATTTCTATGTCTATGGGCGTCGGTAGTCATGAAAATGGCTCCGGCTGCTCGATTTTCCCACCCAATTCGGCTACAATGCATGTACACAGCTTGCAAAAATCGTCTAATACACTAAAGCAATTTGTTCCATCCAACACCTTCCAGATTAGTCCACGACAGAGAGCTGCAGCTCCACGACGGCACGAGGCTGCTACGTCACGACCGCTACGACGCCCTGCTGGCGGCGGGCGTCACTCAACGGGAGCTGGAGGAGACGGGGGTCAAGAGGATACACCCGGCGTTCAGGTGAGGCCGGCCATAATATCAGTTCAGTCACTTATAAAAAGCAACATGCAGATATTACGTGTATCGTTATAAGGGAAAACTATAAAATAAATATCTAAGCAATAAAGCCTGTATTTAGTAACACACACTTGTGCGACTGACAGGCGCTACGAGATATCGTAACTGTACTTCGTGACACGAAGCATGTTGCTGACGCGTCCTCATATTTTTCCATGTCATAACGCCACTAAAGAAGTTTTCAGAACAAAATAAAAGAATTATTTACATTAGGATCTTTATCACCTGTTTTCATGTTTTAATGCTGATATATTTGGTGTGTAACATCTCTCCACTTTTTTTCGTGGGAATGGTATTCGTGGAAAGGGACAGAAAACTAACACTGTCTTAATTATAATGAAAAGCATTATAATTTGCAGGATAGTAGCGTTAGCAGAACCGCCGACGATAGGTCGCGGGACGCAGTGGCTGTCCCCGGAGATGCTCAGCCTCTTCATATTCCACGAGATGAGGAACCTCAGCAAGGAGGAAGAAATATCCATCATCAACACTCTTGTGAGTAGTTTACTGAGGCAGTGAGAGGAAGCCATGCTAGATTGTAGCTAAATAAAGGCTGGCATAACCGGGGAGGTGGCCTTTGCTCTCACTACATTGTCGGAAAGTGGTAGCTATTCTGTCATGTTATAGCCCCTTTCAATGTGTGTATGGCTCACATTGGAAGTGGAAGAGGACAGGGGACAATTCTCACATAACAATATGTAGCTGTCTATGAGCGACGGTGGTAAGCAATTAAGGCTCCAAATTTTCATTTCTCCGACTATTCATACTTATACAGAAAAAAACATAGTTGATGGAATTAATCTTACAATATTTTTTTTTTAATCCATTTATTAATCAGACAGTAGACACAATATTAATTAAACAAAAGGGAAATGGTTATTAATTATGATGCAGTGGACGGGAACCCATAGTCATGTTATTTGATTTTACAGTACGGAAAAATCTCGACGCCGATGGAATCCATCATAAACCTGGCAGACCAGCTCAGGAAGTCAGAGGATAGCACCTTAAAGAACCTATCATCATCACTATCCACGCGACAGCTTCTACGTATAGCCAGTCGCATGGCGAAATATCCCACCGAGTCAGCCCACGAAACCGTCCAGAGGACATTCCTCGCCAAGTTCCTTCCGAACCTAGCCAGGAGTGCGTTGGACGGAGCTAGCCAGAAGGCAGACATAGAACCACCATCGAGATATGAGACACTCCGACCATCGAAAAAAGTGGGCTGTTCAATCCAAAATGGAGTCCTGACCATTGGCAAAACCAGCACAGAGGTTTACAAAACAGATGCCCTGACTAAAGTACCTGATATCCTATTCTACGAAGTGCCACAACATGTGGAACTATTAGAGTGGCTGCTCCAAGATTTCCTGCTTGGAAATCATCTGCTCTTGGTCGGGAATCAAGGAGTTGGAAAGAATAAGATAGCCGATAGGTTGCTCCAGCTGTTGAACCGTCCAAGGGAATATATCCAGCTGCATAGAGATACCACAGTCCAGAGTTTGACAGTGCAGCCGACGGTTCAAGATGGGGTGGTGATTTACGAGGATTCCCCGTTAGTGAAGGCGGTGAAGTTTGGACATATTCTGGTGGTAGATGAAGCGGATAAGGCTCCTACCCATGTCACCTGCATCCTGAAGACACTAGTTGAGGATGGGGAGATGATTCTCAGCGATGGCAGACGGATAGTGCCAAAGGATATGATGGACTCCTCTGCTGGGGATGTGTCAAGTTTCATCCCTGTTCACGAGGACTTTAGGATGATAGTGCTGGCCAACAGACCAGGTTTTCCGTTCCTGGGCAATGACTTCTTCGCTTCTTTGGGTAAGTAGATTTTTTTGTACTAAAATAATTTACTCGTGATGGGAGATCACAAAAGTCGAAAGTCTTCGACCGGGGCGAGTAATCACGACATTCAGCATCGAGACTTGGGAACTTGACAAGCAATCTCAGAGACGCTTATCGTGCCATGTGTTATACTTGGTCTCTGTGATTTGTAGTACGAAATTCGTTACGGGCTTTGGCCCACCACTCGTTCCCACCGCTGCTACTCCTGTGTCGTCAGGATCGACAGCGGCAACCACACTTGACCCTTTGATATGATCTCAGAGAGCCCGAGGGAAAAGCAAAATATGTCTTGGGAGCCGCAACGAATTTAATCAGAAGAAAGTACGAGGAGTAGGAAGTAATTTCAATTTCCCTCCCTAATCAAAGCGGGAGACAGTACAAGATTGCTAAGAGATACGAGATTTATTACGAGATTCGTAAGTCCACAATAGAATAGTGGAACCGACATAGCTCTAAAATTCAACAAGCCAAAGCAGCAAGGAATGACGTTGTTGGACGGCGCGCTACTCGGTGGACTGACGAATTTTAAGGTCGTGGAAGCCGTTGCTTGGCAAGTGCCTCGTGACCTTAAACTAGGTTAATCTTCGGTTCGGCTCGGTTCTACATCCAGCAGTGGACGTAACTCAGGAAGATGAGGGTAATTATACAAAACTATCTAGAAATGTAAAACATTTATCTCTATAAATGTTTTCTTTTTTTTTTTTTTTTTCAATTGGTATAGGGGGGCAAACGAGCAGTCGGAGCCATTTTCATGACTACCGACGCCCACAGACATCCGTATAGAAACTAGACAGATGCGCTGCCCTCCATTCTCCTCCCATCTCTATATGCCACCGGCTACTTACACACCGCAGGAAACGCGACAACACAGCTGTCACTTTACGCCGGTCTCGTATAAGCGAGAGGTACCTTCCCGGTCGTGCCGGCCCAATTCGGTTGCATGCAAGCACGCAGTGCGGCACTACATCTTACTAAAATAGTTTATAGAGCCTCTTTTCTGTACCACTGCCTGTATTTCTCCCCAGGTGACCTGTTCTCGTGCCACGCGGTCGACAACCCCTCCATCGACTCCGAGATGGAACTGCTCCGCTCGTACGGGCCGGACGTGCCCGCGGACGTATTAACGAAACTGGTGCGAGCGTTCGCGGCGCTGCGGAGCATGGCCGACCGCGGCCAGATCACATACCCGTACTCTACCAGGGAGCTGGTCAATATTGTTAAACATTTGCAGGTGTGTATAGCATTTGAAGTGAAATCTTTGGCGGAGTTAGAGTAGCGAAAAACTCTAGCGCTGAAAGTGTGTGCTACAATTAATTTGTACTTGATAATTTTATGTTTTCACTTGTATCAGTAGGCCTAGTGACTGCCAATTATAGGATATGTTCTTATCAGAGCAAATCTATTCAGATTTGACCAGTCGTGATTGTGTGTGTGGGAGTGCGCATCCTACTCTTCTCTTAATCCTCTGTGGCCCTTCAGGTTCGTTCCCTACAAGTTCCTAATTTTTATCCGTTTGTCCCTAAGTCCTTCTCCCTTTTCTGGGACAGACATCACAGTAAGACCCTCGGTGTCTTCGTATGAGTTGTTCTTGACCAGACGTGTTGCCAGTCGATTAAACAATTTCTGAAAATGAAGAGTTTATTTATCAAATTAATTTATGTTGCAATGAGGATTATTTGGTTGATTAGTCTGCCACACTTACTCGCTCTACATTAGTATAAAGTCATGCAAACAACCCTACAAGTTTAGTCGAGCGCCTGAATTATTTTAGACGACCTGAATTCTACGATCGGCACCTTAGGGTTAAACAAGTACTGTGATAAGTCCGCACACTCTTAATATTATTCTTCTAGCAATACCCTGACGAAGACCTGGCCTCGGCCATCGGCAACGTGTTCGACTTCGACCGCCACAGCCGCGACACGGCGGACTCGCTGCTGCAGGTGCTGCACGCCTCGGGGCTGCCCACGGAGGGCGTGCTGGAGGGCCGCTCTAAGGAGGCGCTGAAGAGGCTACAGATGACTATTGAGAGAACTAGCGGGTGAGATACATATCGACGCAGGAAAGCGATCTTGTATCTTGAAAAAATTCGAAACTTTATTCGCATTTTTTCGATGACAAGCAATTAAATTGTATTCCTACTAGCTCCCGCACGCAGGTTCGCCCGCGTAGATATCGGAGTTCAAAAAATTCCTCTTGAATCACTATATCTATTGAAAACCGTAATTTTAAAGATCTAAGCATACAGACACACAGACGGCGGAAAGCGACATTGTTTTATACTAGACGCAGGAAAGCGTTATGTCGTATCTCGAAAAAATGCGAAACCTTATTCGCATTTTTTCGAGATCGCTTTTCTGCGTCTACATATGTTTGGCGTTATAATGCATTATGGTATAGGTTCTAATACTATTTTGACATCGCACCCAATTAGTTTTTCGTAAATATATTAAATGTACAGACACACGGATTTTACTGTTTTATTATATGTGTAGATTTACGTAAAAGAAATCCTTTAACGCAGATACGTTTAAATTAAAAAAAAAATGTCTGCAAAAAGTTATTTCCAAAAAAAGGAGCATTGCGTCTTGTGATGTTCAAAAAACATTGAACTTGCGTCACCGTTACCGACACCAATATATATGTCAGCTGATGATCATAGATGTCGCTAAACAACGCGCGTAAAGATTTCTAATTTACCTTCTTTGCCGAAAATTACCACGAAGAACAAAAATCCTCGCTAGAATGTTGTGGTACATTAAAAAAAATACGCATAAGTAAAGTACAGCTCTAGTATCAAAAGGTTAAGCGTTATCGCATGTAGATGTATTGAATTTTACCATTAAAAAACCCAACTACAATTTCTCGTAATATAAGGATCTCATTTGGCGTCGGTGTGACATTAGCCAATTTGAACTATTTGTTTAGCATAACTATTCTTTGTTTTATACAACTAGACGTTTATTTTTCCAGTAAAGACGTGTCCTCTCCGAAGCACGGCAAAGAGGACCCGAAAAACGAACCCCACGTGGGCGGGAATACGTGGGCGGGGGGGACTGGGGGGCGCGACACGGCCGGGCTGGGCGGCAAGGGCGGGCCCTACAGGCTCGACAAGGGACACGACGTGCACCAGGTGAGCGTAGGTACTTAGCGCGAAGGACGATGCCATATCACGCCAAGTAGCGATTGAAACGTGCACTTTAGGATAGTGACGTGAAAACTGTAACCTAGCAACGGGACACACCTGTAAGAAGTAGTGCCACGCTGCATGTATCCATGCAGCCGAATTGGGTCGGCACGACCTGAGAGGTACCTCACGAGTACACGATAGTACACATACGATACCGGCGTAAAGTGACAGCTGTGCTATCGTCTCGTGCTGTGTATATGTAGCCACTCTCTACGCGTTGGTAGACAAGAAAATGAGCCTTTCTTTTTTTTTTTTTTTTTTTTTGTCTCCCTATCATAGATTGGGCAATGACCCAATCTAGCAATGGCTCTTGCTCATTTTTTTACAGTGCTAGTGCTTTTATTTGAGTTGAGGGTACAAGACCACGTGGCAGGGCGCGTATG
The DNA here is from genome assembly GCA_001625245.1 of Calycopis cecrops. Taxonomy (NCBI): domain Eukaryota; kingdom Metazoa; phylum Arthropoda; class Insecta; order Lepidoptera; family Lycaenidae; genus Calycopis; species Calycopis cecrops. The sequence goes on from LUGF01002310.1 coordinate 69,172, forward strand.
CGCTGGACTGACCAGGTGAAGGCTGCGCTTGATCGTTCTCTCCACGAGTGCACAAGAAAGGCAACGATGCGAGAGGAGTGGCGACGGATTGTGAAGCGTTTCACCAACCCTGATGTGACGACCACGACCACTCTGCCAAGAGTGTGACGACTAAGAAGAAGTGTTTTTATTTGAAGAAAAACTCTTACTCGTTTGTTATATATTTTATATTATAAAAAAGCTCGTTCTGTCATACTGCCCTCACTGTGTCACTACTCTCTACCGCCAACCATAAACTTACAGCACATAATAACCGCTAAACAGTGTGTTATTTGCATATCCTTTTATACAATTCTATTTCTTCGCTAGCTCTCTGACGCAGAGAAGAACGACATACCCGAGCACGTGAAGAAGGCGGCGCGCGAGATGAACAGGAAGGCTTTCGAGGAGAGGCTGCGGGAGATCAACATGAGCGAACACGACGCCAACCTGTACGGACAGTTCCTGAGCGCCGTGCAGCCGCAGGTGAGTCTCTTGTAAATATGTATCGTAAGTGGATTTTGTAAATATGTGTATGTACGTGCATGTTGTATGTTCGCTCAGATAGGCGCACTGCGCGGCGTTCTCGCCGAGTTGCAGGCGAAGAGACGCGAGCGCCAGTGGGGGCGGCACCAGACCAGCGGCGAGCTCGATGACGCCAAGATTGTTGAAGGTATTGGTTATAAATTATACACGCTACGTACTTCCTCCCCGCAAAAAAAAAGAAAAAGAAAACACGCTAGTACTTGCGCAAACAAGCTTAAACAAGCCTATTAGGGTAATACTAGCTGCGCTCCGCGGTTTCATCCGCATAAGTTTCGATCCCGTGGAAATATCGAGATGCATAGATATTAGCATTCATGAGAATCGATCGAGCCATATCAGAGGAGCATGGTAACTAACATATAGGCTACACAGATGGGTTGCCCTCCATCCTCCCCCACCTACATGGGCCACTTACACACCGCACGAAACGCGACGGCACAGCTGTCACTTGTACGCCGGTCTCGTGTGAGCGAAAGGTTCGGCTGCGTACATGCAGTGTAGCACCCGCCTATTACAAAAATATTTCGGTTATGACAACAGATCTCAAATAAGAAAAAACTGCCAGCATTTTTATAAGTGTGAGTCTTAATGAAAGACATATTTTAATTTCAACAATTTTATATGGCGTATGCGAAGTGATCGAATAGTTCTTTGATTTTACATCAAAATATATACATACTCGTTAATAAAACTAAATTAAATTAACTAAAAGATTTAAGCTCAATTGTGTCTTAATTACTGTGGGCCGATAATTGCACATAAAAAATATTATGGTCTCATTGGAAGAGCTCCAACTGATGAAATGAAAAGCATTCTTGATTAAAATGTATCTAAACAAAATTAAAGTGATTTTTCGAACCGAAAAAAAAAATGAGTTTGGGATAATCATAGCATCAATAAAAACAGATAAATCCAATGTAATGTTAACTATAAATAACTTTATTGTTCATTTTTATTCGTTCTACTTGGACAGTTGTCAATCTACTATCAATTGTATGAATGATTTTCGAGACACATTACCTTAATCAGCTGATGCCTACGTCTGGACCTTATTACATATTTTTCATTACTAACCAGTATTGTTTATTTCATAAAAGATAATCAACGGAATTCATGCTTTCAGGCGTATTTAAAAAATCGGAGCTATTTACAAAATAAATAACACACCTATTAAGAGCAACACTTTCTTTGCAAAAGCAAAGAAAGTGTAAATAAAGAACAAAAAAAAACTGAAAACTAAAACTGAACACGTATGTATGTAACGCATTTTTACAGATAAAGAATTTGAAAGCTTGCCATTGCTCGAAAAAGAAGTTTTTTACAATTTTTTTGCAACCAAAATGGTTGCAAAAATCAACAAAACAGATGTAGCGACGTTTAATACAATTACAAACGCGCACGTTTTAAATTATTGTCTTATTTTCTCGTGTTCTTAGTTTAATGCTATGCGTAAGTGAGGAGTCAGTAATGATTGACATGTCAGGACATGGCATGTCAGACATTACATGACTGACCATCGACGCTGAGATTGGTCAACCAGGCGCGTGTGCATTATGCTACTGATTGGCGAATTTAATCATATGTTTAAAGTAATGAAAACTGCATTTCTAAGCTATATGTATAATATATGTGTAAAATAATAAAAGTGTGTTATTTTATAAAATCAACTATGTACATAGGTTCTGTTATAGATGTATAACTTGACATTTTCGAATACGACTGAAAAATCACCGCGTTCATCACATAGCTCATTTCTGTTTCACATATTTGACAGTAAAATTTAATTTTTCTCAAGTTAACGCCTAAGGTTTACGCGAATGTAACATATTGTAATGAGACTATTCGAAACATCGGGATTGTAAAATACTCAAATAAATCGCTGTAAAACCCGTTAGAATACTTTATTTACAATGAAATTTAATTTGCAAAGATTTTATGTTTCCAAATGACGGGATAAACGCCGAAAGTTTCTCTGACCACTCACAAGTGATAAATTAATTTAGGGCCGATTTTTCAATCGCCAGATAAAGTGTCAGATAGCAGTTATTCGTCCGATTGCAAAATTTTCAATTTTTCAATGATTAGATTGACGTTAGGTACTGCTAGAATAAAGTCTTTATCCCGAGAGTAAATTTATCTGCTCATGTGAAGGCCGATTAAATATTTATCTGACGTTTCATTTTGACGTTACCGCCCGTCGGCAAAAGGTAGGCTAGGGACGGCAGAACGTACTTCGCCAATTTATCCAGCCGTTAGAACGGGACATAAAAGAGGATAATAATAATAATCATAAATAATATTTATTTCAGGCTATACACTTATATATACAATACAATATAAATGAAAAAAACAATAAAAATAAATAATAAAAAGCAAATTATTTTCGCTGTCAAAGGCCAATGTCAAATTGTTATTTTGTTTCTGCCTTATTAATCGAAAGTGACATAAGTGCGTCTCGCTTGCACATATTGGTGTGAAGATAGTTAGAGAAATCCGCTAGATAACTATCCTTTGATTGAAAAATTGATCGACTGATAAATAGAAAGATATTATTAACTGATAAATACTTATCCACCTATTTATCCAAGGAATGAAAAATCGGCCCTTAACATACAAAATAGTACACCTTTCTGCTGTTTCTTCCAGTTTTCAGCAGTATTGATACATTATCTGTATTTTCTTCTTTTCTTTGGTTGTTTTCTATTTTGCTGATGCTGCTTGTTCCATGTTCCAGGTATAACCGGTGAGCGGGCGATCTACAGGCGGCGGGTGGAGGAGGCCCCTCCCCCCGGCTCCCCCCCGGACCGGCCCAAGAGGCTGCGGGTGGTGGTAGACGTCTCAGGCAGTATGTACAGGTAAAGGGCATATTAGGTCGGAGCTGAATTTAAACAATAAAATGTGCTGAACAAAGGAGGAGGTGGGAGGAGAAAGGAGGGCAGCGCATCTGTATAGCCTCTATGTGGATGTCTATGGGCGTCGGTAGTCGTGAAAATGGCTCCGACTACTCGTTTCCCCCCTATACCATAAAAAAAATAAAAAATAAAACCGCTATTCATTGGCAGATTTAACTCTTACGACGGTCGTCTGGAACGTTCCATGGAGGCGGTGGTTCTCCTCATGGAAGCGATGCGCGGGTACGAGGCTCGGATACGGTACGACGTGTACGGGCACTCGGGGGAGGACCACGCGCTAGAGTTGGTGCGAGCGGACCGACCGCCGGAGAATGAGAAGCAGCGGCTGCAGGTACACGCTCTTATATACACGCACATGTGCGTACATACACGCACACATGTGTAAATATAAGCACAGTGCACACGTACACGAATGAGAAGCAGCGGTTGCAGGTACACGCTCTTATATACACTCACGCGTGCACAAATACACGCACGCGTACTCGTACGTAAATACACGCGTACATACTCGTACATAAATAGCTACATTTCAACAGATACTCTTTTTTTTTCTCGCACATGCATTAAAACATTAATTCAGCTGTGACTAGAATATGTTCGATGTTTGGCTGTAATCTACGTCATATTTCCATAAATGATTTTCCGTCCGTCAATTTTCATCAAATTTTCAACTTAGTTTATGTTTAAAAGAGCGAAAGATTAATAAAAAATTCTCTAAATGTACCTATATTAGAGATGTGTTATGTTCTATGTCATGAGTCTGTTTGTCTTTGGTTGTGGTAGAAATGTGTCCAATAAGCATGCTTCTACAGCGGAACAGCGCTCTTCAACTTCATGCAATCAAAAGTAAAGTACCTACGTGAGCACGTCTCGTCCCAAATTACACCTGCGTGAGATATACGGTACACACACGCGAAAAGATAACATATAATAAAACTGTAGAAGATTTCATTCTGAAATATATAGTGTATAATGCTGCAGTCATTATCTAGACTGGAAATACCCAATTCCTGGAAATATTCGGCCACATAAAATTACACGTTACCATGACAGCATATTTTCCAATAATGACAAGTCAACGTTTTTTCAGCTTTCGTCAGCTAATTATTATTAATAAATTGTGTGTGCGTGCAGATAATCCGCACGATGCACGCTCACGCACAATTCTGCTGGTCGGGCGACAACACGCTGGGCGCCGCGCGCGCAGCGGTCACGCAGCTGGCAAGTGAGGACGCAGACGACAACATCGTGCTCGTACTGTCCGACGCCAACTTGCGCAGGTACATTTTTTTTTTAGTTCGATCTACGCTAAGGGCTGAAGGCCAGTGCAGCTTCATCTGTATGAGAGGCGAGTTCCATAGGGTACTCGAGCCTCTGTATTTGTGGACGAAGCGCAGGTACACGACTACTACTTCACTATATAGTAGCTCTCACGGGACATTAAATGAGTGTAGAACCCGTAAGTGGGCGTGGCACACGTACCACAATTATGCGGAGCTACACTTAGTTGGGCGTGTGCTTGGCGTTAATCGCCTAGCACCATGGTCGT
>LUGF01002310.1:104086-126701 GCA_001625245.1 Calycopis cecrops
GCCAGCACAGCTGTCACTTTTTAAGTCAGCTTTTACTTCAAGATTTTAGTAAGAGATAGTGCTGTACGTGCTGTCGTACAATTTGAGATGCTAGAGCTTTGTAAATAGGCCCGCACAATCGGGGAGGTACCTTTCGATTACAAGATACTGGTGTAAAGTGACAGCTGTGCTGTTGCGTGTCGTACGTGCTAACCTAACCAAATTTTAATGGGATGTTTAAGAACGTCCGTACTTTAAAAGCTTGCCTTTCTCAGAGAGAGATTTATTGTCATGTAACTTATAATGTTGTCTAACAAAACTAGTATTATATGATGTTGCAGTTCATTTTACAAGGTAACTGCGCCAACTCAGGGTCAGGGTCACAACCGCCTCAAGTCCCGGTCCGAATGTTCCGAGGACATGTTCCAGTTGTCTTACAAGCTGTAACATGTGTCGTGACCCTTATTATCTGCGTAATAAATCATAATACCACAGACAGTTAAGCGTCGTCTACACGGCATAATGTAAGCGATGCTACTGCTCTACAGCACATGTCACTTACATGATAAAGGCTTGAAGTGATGGGCGTATCGTATTTTGTAACAAAACAGTAAATATTTAGCGAATGTAAATTAATATGATCAAGAGGATGCGAAATAGTGGTAGTCCAGAAAACTAGTGTATCGACTGTAGTCCTAACTTTAGCTTTTGTTTGCGATTCGCACTGAACCTCTTGACCTTTTCCCTGTCCTCCTTGTTTATTGTGAGATTGTGTACATGAACGGTAATTAGGCACACATACATAAACCAGGTCATTGCTATGTTATACGCGATACATCACAGATGGATCAGGGCGACACACACCATCTATGCACAACGCCCTCTGGGGCTGTACTGAATAAATATAAGCTATCTTAGGCATCTATGTGACCTATGTCACTGTCATGTAACACTCCTCACTTGTTCACTTTTTTATTAGCATTATGATGTATGTTTTTAGCAGATATTACTCAAATCCATAAAATTAGTTTAACGGCATTAAACGCAGTTTATTCAGTTACTAGCTCCGCCCGCGACTCCGTCCGCGCGGATGTCGGTCTTCGCGTGGATGGATTTTTTTTCTACGTATTTTTCCAGGATAAAAAATATTCCAGGATCCAGGATATATAGAATAGGGTATAATTATACCAAGTTTTATCGAAATCGAACCGTTAGTTTTCACGTGATGCCTGAACATACAGACAGACAGACAGACAGACAGACAGACAGACAGACAGACAGACAGACAGACAGACAGACGTACAACAATTTTTTTAATCGCATATTTGGGTTTGGTATCGATCCAGTAACATCCCCTGCTATTTATTTTTTCAATATTTTCAATGTACAGAATTGACCCTTCTACAGATTTATTATAGGTACTAGCTTCCGCCCGCGACTCCGTCCGCGCGGATGTCGGTCTTCGCGTGGGTGGATTTTTTTTTCTACGTATTTTTCCAGGATAAAAAATATACCATTTTATGTTCAGGATAATAGGGTATAATTATACCAAGTTTTATCGAAATTGAACCGTTAGTTTTCACGTGATGCCTGAACATACAGACAGACAGACAGACAAACATTTTTTAATCGCATATTTGGGTTTGGTATCGATCCAGTAACACCCCCTGCTATTTATTTTTTCAGTATTTTCAATGTACAGAATTGACCCTTCCACAGATTTATTATATGTATAGATATAGATATGTTCCTGAATAAAATTACCCGTAACACAAGTCCTTACGGTACTTACCACGGGGCTAGACAAACGTAGTGTAATAAGTCCAAAAGATATTATTATAATTTTACTCCTCATATTTATTTCCGTGAATCTTAAATCGTTTCATAAGGAGTAAACACCTAAAATACGGTTCTGTTTATAAATTAACGATAAGATCGTTTATTTCGCCTGCTCATGGAAGCACCGAGAGGATGCAGCGATAAGTCGCTGAACCAATCAAGCGATAAGAGATGACATTCTTAAATGACTTTCCGACGACATTTTGATGGAAGATATCGCGAAATTGCTACACAATGTTTGTCGCTCTTTATATTTTAATATAAAGGTAGCTTTAGTGACGTACCTTTATAATCATCTTTGTGTACTTATCCATTTATATTTTACCAATAAAATAAACTTCCAAAGGTATTTCTTGTAAATTGTAGCCTTGAAACTGAATTAGACTGGTACTTATTAACTTTGTATTTATTTTGTTCAAGTATACAGGGTTAGTTGTAGGTCACCGGCCAAATTTTAAAATAAAGAATTTAACATGGGGTGTGTTTTAAAAAATATTATCCTCTTATTGTAATTTTGTTAAATAAAAATCGATTTGAAATGTTCCTTAAAAATACATGGATCGTTATTCCTACACGAAATGTAACGACTTCAAGGTCAAAGACGCCGGACTTCGGGACCAAGAAATATGTTTGTAACATGGGACAAAGCAATTGTATCGAATTATTTTATGATTTTTTTTCCTAAATCGAAAGTATTATTGATTCTGAACCAAACCTGAAAATTTGACCGGTGACCAAAAACTAACATTGTATATTTAGAAACAATTTCGTTTTTTTGAGCAACGTGCAAAATCAATATATAGTTTGGTTTGTAAAGCGGTACAAAGCGTGCAAATGTTATGCAAAAAATGTGGATGTATTTTCTGTACAACGTACATTGGGTACGGCGAAACGGCAAATTGGTAAATTGGCAAATCGACGAAGGGGAGGAAATAGAAATACTTTGCTTCATTACACCATGATATTGGTTAATTTAAATTTATTCGAAATCACAAGAAAAAAAGATCATGTATCACACGCTGTGTGATGGCTTATTAGAAGATTTAAGTTGGTGGTCTTCTCCTTAGTTGTTGAAGATTTAGTGACGATATATTGTCAAGGTTCTCTGAGCCTTGTTTTGTTGACGTAAGGGAATACATTTACATATGATACCTTGGAGACCTGGTGGCCCGTAGACCTATGTCGGACCCGACACTTACAATACCAGATTTTTCCTCCTAGGAGCTGTCTGGCTGCTTCAACTAAGTCGTCATAACCGCGCATAGGGGTCACTCCAAAGGAGCACGTCACCAATGCCCGTATGTGTTCACCAGTCGTCCCTATCCACGCGGCCGTCTGCGGATTCATAGGGACGGGTGAGGACTCCTCAGCTAAGATGCTCTGTCTAGTCTAGTCCGGCCTCTCCCCTCAAGTCTGTCAGGTATGGATGGCCCTGTCCGACATAGCCTTGGGATCATCTAGGCCATCTCAAAAAACAGAAATAATAATAATAATAAATAACAATGCTAGCTACATTGTTGTATATATGTGCAGTAAATATATTCCACAACTACTCTCAAAAGACTCACACATTTGCTTCCATTTGCAATACTTCCTTTAATTTAACTTCTCGCTTACTACTTTCCCCAATAAAGCAATTCATTTGGCAGCACCAAAAATATAAATCTTCCTTTGAAATAGTAACGATAGAATTATTGTGCCAAGTATTAAATCATTCCGTTTTCCTGGTCGCCGGAGTATCTTCTTCATCCTCCCCCTTGATGAGGCTCACATAACTGCGACAAACAAAATAACTTGTTTACTTTGATCCCGCTACAGTACCGTCCCCTCGGCGTCCTTGACACGCTTCCTTCTGGAATGTTCTCTTGTGGCGCCATCTATTAATCTTTATTTAATCTAAAAAGTTTCCGTTTTAGTGCCGTTTTAACGGTGATTGTAAGTCTTTATTACACTCGCGGTACGGTTTAACTTTACAACGTACTAAGCTTGCCATTGGAATTTGTGAAAATAGAAGAGTAATGTGACAACGTTGTTGCGTTTTGTGTGGATTATAAAATTTAGGATTTCCTATATACAAATATACAGACATAAATTCTTCTTCCATAGCCACGAGGATCGAGCAGAGTCTTTAAGGTCGGTGGCGTGATGATGGGAGAAGAAAACGCGTGCAGATATTAATGGTCGGTGGTCGTTACAAAAAGCTTGTTGATCAATAAACCCTTATAAGGTATCTCAGACCCATATTAGTAACCAATACCTAATGAGAAGTGGCAGGTTCTCCCGGGTTGTCAGAGGTGGGGGATGTTAATTTGTCAGAGCTCAAGTTACATGTAGCGCTCGGGCACAAGAGACGTATTGTTGTAAATTGATGCGCGAGGCCGAGGGTGTGGGAGAAACAAATAATATTAATTATAGTGCAAACGGTAAAAAAGTTGGAATTTTCTCATGACATCCGATGTCTATAATCATTAAGAATTTATCTATATGCGTACAGGTAGCCCTATGTCCGTTCTCCCCTACAGCGGGCTACCGGAAACTCATAACCACACTAATCGTGACAGCATGATTGTCAATTTGCGGCGGCAACATGTATTTTACAGTTACAAAAGTTTTGCAAATCTGTAGCCCCTGACGTTAGAGTATTCAAGCACTCATCATCTTTATAATCCTACAATATTAGTACAATATAAATGCGACAGTTTGTATGTTTGTTTGTTACTTCTTCACGCAAAAACTACTGAACCGATTTTCATGAAACTTGGCACACACATATAGGGTAACTTGGATCAACACATAGTTTTTTTCCCGAAAAAAAAATCCTATGGTTTGCCATGGGATGATTTTCGATTATCCACGGGATCGTAATTTCCGCGGGTGAAGCCGCGGGGCGCAGCTATTAATAGTATAGATTTACTTTTTATTTATACTTCGTCTAGAATTCACTTTATTTTTCTCCACTCTAGCAAAGTCACATGTAAAAACTAGTGTACAATATAGGTTATGTGTTTAGGCTAGCACGAGATAAATGGAATGTCTGAAACTTATAACAAGTTAAAGTTAAGGGTTGTGTGGAGCCTCTTTCAGTGGCCACACAACTACATACACGGCCACACAACTACATCCACACAAAACTTGTAATTGAATACGTAACGAAAAACTTATACAATTTTCTTTGCTTACTTCGAATCTATTTTTACAGAGACATGTCCTTGTCTCGTCTCACAAAATACGACGGTTAAATTGTACAAAAAAAAAATATTTACCACAAGCTAATAACGTTGTCTAGCTCAACAAATTTCATCAACCTAACAACTTGCTACCAAGATTGCAAGTACGCTAAATGTAACATTAATCATGACAACAAAACTTCTTGCTTTCTTGTTATGTTTCATGATTCTAGTCCAGCGTGAATTATTAAAAGGGAGAGTCTTCCAGCTGATGATATTAAAAGTGATATGATATATTTCGTCTGAGTAGCCAAGCCAGATGTTGTTGTCCCTGACTTCGTCTACAATAATATATATTATGCATTCATAATATAATAATGTACATCCTGAATAGTGTAGCAGCAGTATCGAACTACTACTGTGCGCTATAAGCGCAATTTTATCCCACGCACCATTTCAATATGGAATCAGCTCCCCCCTTCGGTATTTCCGGACCGATACGACCTAGGGATCTTCAAGAAAAGAGCTTATTCTTTCCTAAAAGGTCGGCAACGCGTCTGTTAGACCTCTGGTGTTACGGATGTCTGTGGGCGTTGGTGTTCACTTTACATCAGGTGCCCTAACTGCTCGTTCGCCTCCATGTGACGTCCAGGCGATACGATAGGAAAGTTCTGTGACGTCTATATCGCAGGAGACAGGAGTGTAAGGTCACCGCACACATAACAACTCGGAAAGGGATCGTAACCGTATCACCTAGGGTCGTTCAGTAGTCTTTGTATGAAACTTCATACTGCAACGCACGCTAATGGAAAACGTAACGTAATCGCCTCGCCTCGGAACAGACAACCGAACTGCTACTACTGTACTATTCTATTCTGCTATTCTGCTATTCTGTCTTCTGTACTATTTGAATCTTCAAGTTCAACTTTCTATTATCTATTCGATAAATAATTAATCTATAGGTAACTATTGTAAGTTGATTTTCAAATATTCCTATTTTATTAGGTTTGTGCAAAAGAAAGAAAAGAGAACATGTCTGTCACAAAGTCAATAATAACAATAGTACATCACGTAGAGTGAGTTAGTGGCGGTCCGCCATCGCTCCCAGAATGCGTATTATACCAGACATTCCTGACCTTTAAGGAAGCGCCGTAGTAAAAATTTACGGTAGGTTAATATATTAAACTATGTATTACTTATTGTAGGTACCTACAGTAAATATTGGACAACTGAGCAAAGCTTCTCATGACTACAGACGCCCATAAATATTCCCACGATTGTTTTGCAGATGCGTTGCCTTTCCTTTCTTATGGACCACCAAAATTCTAAAACTGCAGGAAATGCATTAGCATACCCGTCGCTTCATGACGATATCATCTGAGCGAGACACCTCGGAATAGAGACAGATAGGAGATAATGAATAGAAATTGGTATACTGTTTGTTGACTCTGTGATATCATTTGTTGCGGCCGGGTAACGGCGGTACCATTCGAGTTTAAAAATATTCAGAATTGTACATTCTTTTCCTTTTATGATATTAGGTAATCGACGAAACAGGTCAATGGAGTGAAAAAGAATTCGTCGTCGTCGAACGTCGCACAATTCAAGAAAGTGATTGAATTAAATTGTGACATTCTGAACAGAATTATAAATTTTTATTTTGTTAACCTGTTGTAAATTTTAGTTGTAGTGGGATGTTAACAGCACAAATGCGATGACACCCAACTCTCCAGTGAGGGCAATTGTGTCGTATTCCGTCCAAATATACATTCAAACGTCACATCTTGTAAATGAGAACATTTACAAGATGTGACGTTTGAAAATACACTCATGGACATATTTAGGGGAACGCAAAAAAAGGTCGAATAACGGAAAATATTTTCATATTTTCGTACTGGCCACTATACCAATATTATGTATTAAAAAAAAAGATGATTTTAAAAATAATTATATTTTAAATTTCATTTGTTTTTTTTGTTTATCTGCTAATTTCTGAGACACGTAGTGTATGGAATTTTCGTCGTCTTTTGTTGTTTTTAACAGAAACTTTATTTCTGTTGTTTTTTTGATGAAAAATTGTCATTATTGAGTGAAGTGAACTTAATTCGATAAATTTAGGCGATAATGCCGGATCTCAGCGTTGCTCTGGTTTCTAAAGCTGTAACTTTAATTGAAAATGGTTACACTTACAATGAAGTGGCTCAAACATTACATGTTTCCAAGTCTGTGATTTTCCGCAATGTTAAACGATACCGGCAGACTGGAGAGTATACCAGGCGTAAAGGACAAGGTCGCAAAAGAGTAACAGGAGAGAGAGACGATAGATTTATTGTCAGCAGTGTTCTCAGAAACCGTACCTTGACTTCTTCTGAGGTACGAAACCAGCTGCAGGAAGTTCGACAAGTGATAATTAGTACCAAAACCGTCAGAAGAAGACTGAAGGCAGCTGGTATAGGGGCGTACTTGCCTGCCAGAGGTCCACAGCTCACCGCAGGTCATCGAGTGGCTCGGGCCAGCTTTGCTCGTTTCCACCTAAATTGGAATAATGACGCTTGGGGAAAAGTTCTTTTTAGTGATGAGTCCAGATTTTGTCTCAAACCGGATGATGGAAGGACCAAAGTATGGCGACGACCCGGAGAAAGATACGCTCAGTGTAACATTATTGGGAGAGAGCCGTACGGTGGAGGGTCAGTAATGGTATGGGGCGGTATTTGCTTAGGAGCACGCACGGAGCTACACATCATAGAAAACGACTCCCTGACTGCGGCAAGATACGTAACCGACATTTTAGAGCAGATTGTGATGCCTTTTGCCCCTTTCATTGGAGACAATTTTCTTCTAATGCATGACAACGCTCGACCTCACATTGCGGCATTAGTTTCGGAATATCTTGATGAGGTCGGAATCCAAGTTTTGGGGTGGCCGGCACGCTCGCCAGACCTAAATCCAATAGAACACGTTTGGGACAAACTGGGAAGACAAATTAAAAAAAGAAATTCATCACCTGTCAACGTAAGAGACCTCAAAACCGCATTGGTTGAAGAATGGAACTCAATGCCGCAAAGTTTTATTGACAATTTAATACAGAGCATGCCCAGACGCATGCAGGCAGTTTTAACAGCAAGAGGTGGCAACACTAAATACTGATTGTATCACCCATCGCGAAAAGACCAGTCATTTGGACAATATTAACTTTTCTTTAGTTTTCATTGTGTTAGGTCAAAACTCTTCAGAATTAAGTCACTGACCTTATTGTCTTTAATTTCGTTTCTTTCGCTTTAATTTTGTGATTTTTTATGTTCAAAAATGTTAATTTAATTAATTCAGAATAATAATCAAATGTATTGTACAACAAAAATGTGTTTTCATATGATCTTGCAGTCTTTTTTTTGCGTTCCGCTAAATATGTCCACCAGTGTATATTTAGTTACCTATATTCATTGCCAAGTATATTTTATTTCATAAGCGTAGAAGTAATATTGCTCCCTCCATGTCCTGTAACTATATTACCTCTATAAACTATGTCGACAGACAGTCGTTTATCAACGTCTACAATGATTGCATCTGGATTTAAACTCATTTATATCCAGCCAGTGACTGCTGGTCCTTTCTCATTTTACAAAATAAATATAATTATATAGTTTCGGGCCCATGATAAATACATCTAATGGAACCCGTCTTTTCCCTGATATAAGAAACTTATGACTATATTGTAACTTATTACTAACTATGAATGTTTTGTTTTGTGTCTGTGGACACTGTTTCTCTGACCGGGCCCATGTGTGCGTCTCATGATATTTGCCGACTTGCCATCGTTTTGTTACGTCTTTACTTACTTATATTCAACATACGTAAGTAAGACGGTACGAAGTAACAATGACCTATGTTTAGTAGCACACTCTTGTAGTGCATCTACACAGCGCTACAAGTGGCGCCACCATTTATCGTAGCTCGACTTTCCTGTGCAAGCGTGTTGATGTCGTGAACAGAACATTCTCCTCTGCTCCAACGCCGCTAAAGAAGTTGTCAGTTCATAATCCACCAGATCTACGAGATATCTGACTGTCTGTCATCTGTGTTTCAACAATGGTTTAATTAGTTTCATAGAACTCACATTATGCTCACTCATGCGTCGCACAAATTGAATTTACATATTTGAACCGCACTGTGAGTAGTAACAAGTGCGTGCCGCTTTTGTGTGTGGAATCAGGACGTATTCGTTAATTGTAGTACAATAGTGATTGGGGTGTGAGTGAGTGAGGTATATCGTTCGGGCCTCCTCTGACACCTTTGATAACTTGGGGCAAAGTCGAAGCTATTTTTCTTGATTGTCGATGCCTATAGATATCCGCATCGAGATAAACAGATGCGTTTGCTTCCTTCCTTCTCTCACTTCCATGGGCCACCGCCTACTTACACACCGCACGAAACGCGACTGCACAGCTGTCTACTACGTCGGTCTCGTGTCGAGAGGTACCTCCCCGGTCGTGCTGGCCTAATTCAGCTGCATGCAGCATGTACCTCTTACTATTAATGAATGTTATGATCCACCAGCGTTCACCATTCAAATAATAAAAAAACCAGGGGCACATCGCGGCGGGAGTCGCGGTATATTTCGCCTTTGGGATGCAGGCATATTTGTGTTTTTATGCCCACAGGGGTGCCAGAATTTAAAAAAGAAAGGAAAATTAAATACATAACTACTTGTTACGAAACCCCAACACAAGTAGTATGCTACTTAATGGGGAAGCCTTACGAATATGTAATTACTGATTTGAGCAATAAAAAAACTTATTATTATTACTTGTACAAAGATGACAATTGCTTATTGCTAATAAAGAGTCTCTATATAAATACTCTCTAAAATTGGACTACGTTTAGCTCCTCCTTTGCTATAACATGCTACAGTCAAAGCCACAATACACTCCATGGTACTGTACACACAGTCGTCAGACGTACTTCAGAGAGAATAATATGTTTTGTGCCGTGCGAATATCGCGCGTTATTCGAGCCCGCATAATCTACAACTCTCATTTACGTAATTTGATTGAAGCTTTCGGAGCTTACGGCTTAACAATTATCACTAAAGCTCCCTTCAACATTTATTCATATCATGTGTTGTATTGTCAGCAAAGGATTTTGGTGAAGTAGTTTTATTCAATAGTGGCGTTTCATCGTCATCATCCACCTTAGCTTAGAGTAATTGTTAAAGAGCGTTTGTGTGGTAAGGCATACTATAAGGTAACAGATTGTATGACAGATAACACATATTGGGATTGGGATTAGAGATACTAATCTCCTCTCAGGCTGTTTCTGTACCATAATTTTTGGTTGTAAATTCATAAATTTTATATCATTTATAAAATGCAAATGTACCTATTTGTGTTTTTATATTATTTACTTTTATATCTCATTACATCATGAGGCCCGCTGAGTTTGTTTCGCCGGTTCTTATCAGGACAGGGCTAGGGTTGAACCGGTGGCAGATTTTTTTTTTATGATATAGGAGGGCAAACGAGCAGCCGGAGCCATTTTCATGACTACCGACGCCCACAAACATCCGCATAGAGGCTATACAGATGTGCTGCCTTCCTTTCTCCTCCCACCTCCATGGGCCATGTTGACGTTCAGAAAGTGATTTCAGTAATTCTATTTTGAATAAAAACTTTTTCATTTCATTTTATTTATGATCAAGTAATATGAGCGATATTATGTTAGACTAGTTAGGATTTTTTCTGCTAGTACCGACCCTATGGTTGAAAAGTATTTGTTAAAAAATATGCACTCTTCTTCTGGGTTTGTTATTACATTGGACTGTATCAAAAGTATTAGAGGAGCACAACTTTGTATAGTCCCTCAGGAGGAGCAAAATATCGTTTGAGTTGTTTGGGAAGGTGTAACACGATGAAGATTACCTTGCAGTGCCTTCACCGTGATACTAAGTCGTACCTGTAATAATATCTGTGGACTTACTACGCCGTAATAACCTGATTCTGTGTTAAGCACTGTAAGGACTTTGTTTACATACTAGAGTACCTGCTCATAGTCATATTGTCGAGAACTAATAATAATATCTGTGGAATTTACACACCACAGTAGCCTAGGCTTTATTCTTCTGACAAACTAGTTCTGATAAGCCAACTACAAACGCCTTCAAATAAAAATAATGAAATGGACGCTAGAGAAAACCAGACGTAACAGAATTAAAGATTTATAGAATCCGAACTGAAATTTTTATGAACTTTTTCTCATGAAATTCTACCCGCATTTGTAGATAATGGAAGGTCATTCTTACATTTTATATAACACCAGCGGTTGATCACGTTCTGTTTGGTCGAAATTAATAAACTTTTACGCGATGATAAATTATTTAGATAAGGCTGTGTTCAGATCAGCCAGGGTAAACATGCAAGGAGGTCAGTGATCTAATTGTTTTTTCATTATAAAAGTAATGACAAATTATAAAGGGCTTTGCAACCGATCTGGGCCACCACGTCTAGGGATTTACCTACCACATGATACCGAAGTAAAAGTGATGGCAATGCTAGCACCATTAGTACGGTTTTAGAGCAGCTGGTGACCCATGTGAGACTGCGGATGTTAATGGCAGTCGATACTATAAGGCGCCGATGCGTAGTTTGGCCCCTTATGAAATGTAAAAAAAGATTTTAAACCACGTCGCAAATTAATAATAATAATAATCCTCCTAGCTGATTTCCATCCAAGCCCGAGCGATCTGCACAGGACATATTATAGTGCACAAGTGTGCGTGCAAACACAAGTGCACTCTCTATTCTCTCATTCTCAGTTTCAGATGGGACGGCAGTCCGACACGACCTGAGAGATATCAAGCGCAGGACCGACGGCTTAACGTGCTCTCCGAGGCATGGGGGTATAAAACTGCCAACTTCCTGACTCCGGACTGTTATTAGAATTTGAAAACTCGCAATAACACTTTTTTCGCCCAACCTGAGATTCGAACCCGGGACCTCACGTCTGTGGTTGAACATACTTACCACTAGACCACGAGGCAGTCAAATTAAACTTCTATTTCGCTCATGTAACTTAATTGTTTCTCAAATACTTTTTGCATTTATTATAGTACAATTTACAAAATAGCAAAATTTCTAGAGTTCATCACAGTGGGAGCTTTTAACTTGGTAAGTTGGTCTAGTAAGAGATAGTGTCATGCTGCACGCATGTAGCTGAATTGAGCCGGCACGACTCACACGAAACCGACGTAAAGTGACAGCTGTTCGCGCTTCGTGCGGTATGTTAGTAGCCTGTGGCCCATGGAGGTGGGAGAAAGAAAGAGTGCAACGCATCTTAATAACCTCTATGCGGACGTCTATGGGCGTTGGTAGACAGGAAAGTCTCTCCAACTGCTCGTTTGCCCCCTTATACTATAAAGCTGGTAACAAACATAATAAGCAATAAGGCCGTCTTTTGTGTACATAATTTGAACTAAGCATATCTTACGAGATTGTCTGTAAGTATATATATTTGTGTACACAATAAAGGATCATTCATTCATTCATTCATTCATCCATTCATTCATTCATTCATTCATTCATTCATTCATAATATTTATAAGTCGTGTTACCGTTCATTCCCATAGGAAGGTACTAGATAAAAGCTGATGACGAACACACACAAACACCACTTTTGAATAAAACTATTTCACCAAAATACTTTGTTGAAAATACATGCTATATAAATAAAATGCTAGATACAAATAAATGTTGAAGGGAGCTTTAGTGATATTTGTTAGGTCGTAAGCTCGGGCAGAAAGCTCGGCCCCGAAGCTCCGAAAGCTTCAATCAAATTACGCAAATGAGAGTTGTAGATCATGCGGGCCCGAATGATACTGTTATCTGCGCGGTACAAAAATAAATTGTTTTCACAAAACACAGCTGTATGTGATATAGAAGTATTATGTAAGTGGTGGGTGTGACGTATATTTACAGTGTACAAAAAGCGTTTATACCATCTTTTGTTTAATTTACACACTCACACTGAACTAATGTAATAAATGTGCTGATAAATCACCTCACATTACTAGTGAAGTATAATATTATTTAATACCGGATTATTTTTTGGTCACCGGCCAAATTTTAAAATAAGAAAGTAAATATCATTCCAAGGGTGTGTTTTAAATTTTATCGTCTTATTGAAATATTTTATTAAATAAAAATCGATTTGAAATGGTCCTTAAAAATACATCGAATTGTTGTTATTACCCGAAATGTATCGACTCCAAGGGCAGTGACGTCGGCCTACCGTGAGTCGCGAGTATGATGCACGTGGTGAACAAGAAATATGTTTTACAACATGGGACAAAGTAATTATTTTTGAATATTTTTTATTTCATAAATCGAATGTATTATTGATTCTGAACCTAACCTGAAAATTTGGCCGGTGACCAAAAAATACCCTGTATATTATATTATATATTACGTTATTCATACAGAACAAATTTACATTCTCATGAAATCGAAAATTCTGACAAACATACGTACAGATAAACATAT
This sequence comes from Calycopis cecrops, assembly GCA_001625245.1. Classification (NCBI taxonomy): domain Eukaryota; kingdom Metazoa; phylum Arthropoda; class Insecta; order Lepidoptera; family Lycaenidae; genus Calycopis; species Calycopis cecrops. Next base: position 117,603 of record LUGF01002310.1, read on the forward strand.
ACACAAACTAAGAACAACTTTTTTTGAAATTAAAAAATTCCGATTTCATGAAAAAAACCGTTTCTGAGTTCATGTTCTAGAAAATCCGTGAGACCAAAAAAACTTCATTTTACTAAAGTAAATTATAATTTCTTATATACGAATATACATGTTGGCATCTGTGGGCGTTGGTGATCACTTTATATTAGGTGACCCAACTGCTCGTTTGCCTCCTATGCTATAAAAGAAAACATATCATTTTTGTGCGGTGTGTAAGTAGCCGGTGGCCCGTGGAGTACGTATCTGCATAACCTCTGTGCGGATGTCTATGGGCGTCGGTGATGATGAAAATGACTCCAATTGTTCGTTTATACTTCCTAAAAAAATATGAATGTGTATCTATAATAAAACAGTAAAATCCGTGTGTCTGTACATTGAATATATTTACGAAAAACTTATTGGGAGCGATGTTAAAATAGTATTACAACACTTTTCAATGTTTTTTTTAAATTTTTTTGTTTGTTTGTTTGTCCGGGCTAATCTCCGAAACTACTGGACTGATTCAAATGAAACTTTTTGTGGTGTGTAGATACTAAGCATGGTCAACATCAAAAACATTTTTTACTGCGGCAAAGTCGCTCATTCCTACGGGAAATCAGAATTTCGGCACACTGCAAGCAAAGAATAACAAATTACTTTGATTATAATATTACTATGCCACGCAAACGATGTCGCAGGCACCAAATAGTATAGAATAATGTGATTTAGAAGCGCAGAAGTTTTATTTGACAGTGCACGCTGGCACTCAAGTTTCTCTTGAGCTGCAGTCGCGGCAAACGGAATATCTTAACGCGCTGAGACTGAAGTAACAAACTGTAGATACATACTCTAACTTGTAGTGAAGTAAGAGCTACATAAGCTTACAAAGGTAAACGTAGAGAACCACTTTAGCAAGAGGCAGTACCACCCATGCATGTAGCCGAATTGGGCCGGCACGACCGGAGAGGTCTCGTTTACACGATACCGACGTAAAGTGACAGTTGAAGAGTTTCGTGCAGTGTAAGTAGCCGGTGGCCCATGTAGGATGTAAAAGGAATGGAGGCGACGCATCTTTATAATTTCTATGGGCGTCGATATTCATAAAAATATCTCTGGCTACTCGTTTACCCCCTTATACTATAAAAGATGGCACAACCTCTTACTATATTTCCTACTCTGTGACCATTTCCTAATATTTATTACACGCTTTATACCGCGCCGGTAATTACAAAAGCACCAACTGTTTGTTTGTCCCACTACGCTATTTAACTGGTTGGCACATTAATAAATGCTACCAAACTGGACTAGACAGTCTTCAAACAGCACAAAATAAAGTGATTAATATTCTCTTCTGTTATCCTTTTAAAACATCGACATCAAAAATTTATATGGGAACCAAAATAATATTCGCCAACTTTATGTAGACAACACATGCATACTTAATAAAAATATCAACAGAACTATCCACAGTAGTATATGTTTAAACAAAATAAAATGCCAAATTAAAAGAAGCAGTCGACTATCTAGTTCGTAGTAGTAAAACTAGGACATGTTACGGTAAAAATACCCTCGTATTTAAAGAAGCACAACTTTATAATAAATTACAAACACACATAAAGTAATTGAATTCATTTAATTCATTCAAGACGAAACTGGCAGAATATGTAATATGCTCTGTAATATATAACTCACAGTTAAAAAATAAACTAATGAGTTTTTTGAAATTGAAATTTTTGAATTTGAAATTTTACTAATATTATAAATGGGAAAGTTTGTATGTTTGTTTGTTTGTTTGTTTGTTACACCTACACGCAAAAACTGCTGAACCGATATTCATGAAATTTGGGACACACATAGAGGACAACTTGAATTAACACTTCGGATACATTTTATCCCAAAAAAATGTTCCTATGGGTTGCCTTGGGATGATTTTTATTCCACGGGATCGAAATTTACGGGTGAAACCGCGGGGCGCACATAGTAGTAATTGACGACGAATACGAATGTTCAATATTACTACTATTGTATTGTAATTGTATTCTCATGCAAGCGACGTATGTCTTTTTGAGAATAAATGTCAATAAATCTGTATATGTCTCACATAACCCGTCGGTTTGTAAGCCTCGCCCGCCATCTTTAATGTACAACTGTAAAGTGATCTTGTATCCCCGACGGCTCGCAACTCTTCATGTATATTTTATGGCCTCGTAAATTCACGAACACGCGCCATAGCTCGCACGAGATTCACAAATATGTACGTTCGAGGATAATAAGGTAAGAGGTAGTGCTATGCTGTAGTGTAGACCGCAAAACCCCTGTTGTTGCAGATGTCTGTGGGCGTCGGAAAACAATATCTCGCTGACCCGCCGTGTGTGCTCTGTACTATAGAAAAAAGAACAAAGGGGGCTGGTTCGATTTGGGAGGTACCTCTTCACACGATACTTTCAAGTGATAGCTATGTTGTCGTTGAGAGATTTGTGAATTTCTCGTGGCCCATAAGAAGTGAGGAGAAAAGGAGGCTGCAGTGCATCTAAATAAGTGAAGAATTACTTTTAATTACTTACACACCGCACAAAACGCGATGTCTACCATTTTACGTCGGTATCGTGTAAACGGAAGATACCACCCCGAAGCCAGCCCAATTTCGTAAGAGGTAGTGGCATGTTGCGATGCAGCGCTTTTTTATAGTCTAAGGAGGCAAACGAGATATCGGAGCGATTTTCATGACTATCGAAACCCATACACATCTATAGAGGCTATACAGATGCGCTGCCCCCCTTCCTCTTCGCTACATGGTCCAACGGCTACTTACACACCACACGAAACGCGACAGCACGGCTGACACTTTAGGCCGGTTTAGTGTCAGCGAGAGGTACCTCCCCGGTCGTGCGACCCAATTCCGCCACATGCATGCGACCCAATTCCGCCACATGCATGCGACCCAATTCCGCCACATGCATGCATGCAACGTGGCACTACCTCATACAAAAAGACAATACATTTATTTAATCTATATTATTATATAAAACAAGATAGACAAATTGATAAACAAACAATTTACACGGATCCCCTAGACAAATGGCAAATACCTTTATCCATTAGATAATATACAATAAACAATTTTTGTCTTATGATATTACGAACTTTGATTCCTCGCTTTGGCTTCGTGTTTCCATATTTTGCGTTTCGTATTCTATTTTTGAAGTAAAACTTCTATACGCGGGCTTGACATGGGAGGTAAGCTGGCGAAAGCGTTACGAAAATCACACACCGGGCGAGGCCAATGGAAGTTGTCATTCAAATTCGATTTAAGTGCAACTTTGTGTATTAAAAAAAATATCATATGACATGTTATGTCATTGCAACTACGGTAATAATTTGTGTATTAAATCAATAATTAAGTTTTACTTCAGTTGTGTGGTCTAAAGCACACACTTTTTGTGTATTTTTGACTAGCATCTTACCAAATTATCTAAAAGGTCTATGATGAATATAACAAATTTAGTAAGAGTTAGCGCTATGCGGCATTGCATTTGGATTGGGCCGCACGATCGGGAGGTGCGTCGTGCTCACTCGACAGGGCCGTGAAGTGATATCTTTGCTGTTGCGTTTCGTGGGGTGGCAAGTTTGCGTTTGCTCCATTAAAGCATTTTATGAGCGTCCATAGTTCAATTCTGCTCGTTTGGCGTCTTTAGCTAAATAAAAAAATGGAATGATCCAACTCACTTAAAAAATGCCTCAAAAAAAATCTGGCTACAAAAAAGATGATCAGATGATTCGGACTGATTGTATCTAAAAAAAAAAACAAATATCCCATTGAAGGTTTTTGCGTGGTAGTATAGCGACGGCATTTTATAGTATTTATATAGAAGGCTGAATTATTTCCTATACTCGCTCCCTCGAGATATCGGTAGGAATTCTGCAAATTAATGTCGTAGAGTCGTTCTGTTGTGCGTATATCTATGTGCCCAACCAGATGAATGCGAAAACGGGACCGCAATAGACATCCTTTAAAAATTCTCAAATTAACCCAATCGAATATACACTTTAACGTAGAGAAATACAGCTCAGTTCTCTATGTAGAGTTTCGGCGTACGACCTTTTGAGTTCGAGCTAATAATATGTCCTTTTCAGCGGGGTAGTTCTGGGTAGGTGATCAGTTACGAAGAAACCGTCCCGAGCATCGCTCGTCACTCAAATTTTATTTTTACACACAAATCTCACAAACTCTACATATATATTTTATTATATATATTAAATAGATAAAACAAAGTTGTAATAAAATTGTGTTGTAATATAATAGTTAATAATTGTGCGCGGATTGCGGAATATAGTTATATTTTTGTAGTGTGTGTGAAATAAACAACGATGAAGGCTTCATCTTTCTCCCTGCGTGTTATGAGAAGGGTAAGTGGAAATGGTATTTAAAATGTGATTTCGCAGTGCGAGTAACAGGTTGCGGCCGCCCACGCAAAAGGCTCTACAGGTTGGGCGGAATTCTTCTAAATATTGACGCTCTCCCGACCACACCCTGACATTTGAGAATAAGAAAAAAATACGACGAAATACTTCATTAAAATCTTATTATAATTAAACAAAAAACTGTAAAGACATAGAATTAAATATTTATTCGTCTTTACAGTTTTCCGTTATAATTACTGTTAGAAACAATTATTTTTTGACGTATTTTTTCACAAAAGTTTTAATTGTCAGAATATGCCCTCACTTTTAAACTCTACATATAATATTTTATCTTTCTTTCTTTTTCAATTATTTATTGATATACTTGGATCCTCTACTCCGATACATTTAATCTGTCGTGATAAATTATTTTGCATGATCTCAAAGGCTAATCTGAAAGCTATATGAACCGTACTGTTATTTTTTAAGAATCTCTATCTAATGACCTTTAAATACCTAATAAGTAAGTCAAATTTTTCCATAAATGTTATCTTAGAAAATGAAACCTGAGATAATTGTGGCAAAATGCTTCATTGTAATCAAATCAGGTCAGTACAAGTACTTCTGATAATCATGTCTGTCTCGAGTAACATGGAAGTGAAGAGTTACTCTAGATGGTCAGGTTATTCCCCCGTGAAGATGCTGCCACCTTGCGTGTCTCTGTTTTTGCACTCCCAAGTGGTGTAACTCCATAGGGGCCGCCCGAAGTCCTAGGTATCATACGTAAATCTATTCCTCTGCGTCAACAAAAACTGGTGGTCAGTTTATGGGTTGTAAATATACATTGAATGAAAATGCTAAGTATTTGAGTGCTCTACCATAGCTTTTATTATAAATTTGCTGAACCTAAGTGCAGATTGTAAAATGTATTCTAAGATTACATTAATTTTAGAGATCAAAGTAAGGCCTATTTCAAATTGTGTCGAAATTCATCCCAATCTTTTCGATTTTTCGTGTAAAAATAACAAACACACACACGTTTTCGAATGTATATCACTAGGACTAGAAGAAGCGAGCGACCGTTGTTGATAGTCATGAAGCCTCGTTACCGGCCCCCGTATTGTGTGCTATAACATTGTACAGCCTTTTTTTTTTTTTTTTACGATATAGGAGGGCAGACGAGCAGTCGGAGCCATTTTCATGACTACCGACGCCCACAAACATCCACATAGAGGCTATACAGATGCGCTGCCCTCCTTTCTCCTCCCACCTCCATGGGCCACCGGCTACTCACACACCGCACGAAACGCGACAGCACACAGCTGTCACTCTACGCCAGTCTCGTGTAAGCAAGCCTAAATATTCTTTTATTTGATAGCTCATATAACCATTTCCTCAAACGTCGTCCTGTTTCCAAAAGGCGGCCCAATTTTCAAAGAGCGCCCTTGTTATTACGACCAAAATGAATTCTCCGTTTTCATTAACGAGCGCATGACGGGGATAAAAAAAAAAGAATTTTGTCCTTATATTTTAATCACTTCAAGCTCTTTGGGGAATGGAGGGGCCTTATTTTTAAATGGATGGTAACGAGAATCTTCTTTGACCTAAACAAGTAACTGGAGTATTAAGCCTGAAAATCCGTGGGTAATAATTGTGCTTTTTGCCATAAAAAGGGGCAAACGAGCAATCGAAGCTATTTTCGTGACTACCGTCGTCCATAGACATCCGCATAAAGGTTATGCAGATGCGCTGCCCTCCTTCCTCCTCCCTGCAGGCTTGGGACAGAATTTCAGCTACATAGACAACTACATAGAGACTATGAGAGATTCTTATAGACTTATAGCATAAGTATTTGAGTATATAGAAGTGCACATTCCATATTCTAATTTTTTCTGATAGGAATACGACAAGATTAGATAGTAATAAGATGTGAGATCCATGGCTTAATGGCATCCATTAAGCATATGGACGACCAGGCTGGCGCAGTGGTACAGTACAGGGCTCGAATAAGTGGAGCATGTTGCGCCAGGGGTCGCGAGTTCGTATCCCGCCTTGATCCTGGATGTTTATATAAGTATTATAATATGTATTTCTATAATAAAAATCTTAAATATATAAAATTTCTTAAATTTATAAAACAAATTAAATATATTATTCCGTTGTCTAGTACCCGTAACACAAGTCCTTACGGTACTTAGCACGGGGCTAGGCTAACGTGGTGTGTAAAGTCCACACATATTTATTTATTTATTTATATGATTGCGACACTAAGAACTTGAACTGACTTGACTTGAAATTGATAAAAAGATTTAGTAAGAGGTAGTGCTATGCTGCATTCATGCACGCAGCTGAATTGCGCCGTCACGACCGGGGAGGTACATCTCGCATACATGACACCGGCGTAAAGTGACTGTGCGTCTCGTGCGGTATGTAAGTAACCGGTGGCTCATGAAGGTGGGAAGACGAAGGAGGGCAAAGCATGTACATAAACACTATGCGGGTGTCATCAAAATGACGCGGACTGCTCGTTTGCCCCTTATACAAAAAAGATAATTATACAAAAAATAAAATTGATGACCAGCCAGTTTTAAGAATCACATTGTATATATTATATATTTGTATATATTAGTGTATATTATATTATAATTATATATTTATTTTATTCACTATGTATAGAATACACAAACTTATTTTTCTCTTTTAACTGTGCACCACCTGTAATTTTAATTTATCCTTTAGGTTAAGGTTGCCTGGAAGAAATTGCTGTAAAGTAATAAGGCCGCCTTTGTGTGCATCCATAGTGTAACATGTATTGTATTGCTTTTACTGTCTATAATGTGCGCAATAAAGAATATTTTCATTTAATTTTCATTTATACTTACTACTCTACAAACGAGGTATCATTCTGTATAGTTTACCATCGATCCAACCATCTGATCCATCAATTATAAGTATAGATTGGCTCAGGGCTTTAGCTCAAAACAAACACTAAGTAAAGTTGGTAATGAGTTCTGTAAATATTAAATAACTAACCAACACCTGCGAGCTGTGTCTTGTTTATGTCAATATGGCGTGATAATTTCGTGATTTATTACGAAATAATGTCAAGTAAATAAAATAATATAATGCCGATATCAAATAGGTTTTTTTATGGTATAGGGGAGCAAACGAGCTGTCGTTGCCATTTTCATGACTACCGACGCCCACAGACATCCGCATAGTCTATACAGATGAGCTGCCCCCCTTTTTCCTCCCTCCTCCATGCGCCACCGTCTACTTACACACCGCACGAAACGCGACAGCACAGCTGTCACTTTACGCCGCCCTAATGTAAGCGAGAGGTACCTCCCCGGTTGGCTCGGCTCAATTCAGCTGCACACAAGCATGCAGTATGGCACTACCTCCTATAGTATTTTTATCGTATCGAAGTGAACTTGTAATATGAACATCTGTGGTTCAGTGATTATATCGATGTTTATAGATATATGTACTCATACAGATCACCACCAAAAATACGAATATATTGCCATATAACACAGGTTGGGCAAAAACTCTCCTAAGCCAGATGTTTAATTTTAATTTTTAAGTAGAAGGTAGCAGATGGAGCATTTTGATGGCTACTTATTCAGCCTTTAAAATAAAAAAAAAATAGTTATTTTTTATACTTAAAATAACTGATAGCTAAGGAATTATGTAATAAATTATGTATAACAAGAAACAAGTAAGTAAAATGTTTGTTATAAAAATAGTTACCAAATTACATTTACTTTGGTAATTGTTTTTTTTTAATAACATGAAACTCTTATTTTATGTTATCAAATACAAACTATTATTATAACTGTTGTTCTCAAGCCATCGTACATTTATTTTCATGATTTTGGAACACTGTATTAAAAATAAATATATCTGGCTTAATACTCTCATAGTGTAAGATTGCATTACTTTTTGTATCGGGTAAGTCAAATGAATTAAAATATACGTAAGGCAGAAAATATACGTACTCTGATTCGTATAGCAGTGCAAGGAAATTCAAGGGTCCGTTAAGCCTTAAGGATTGAGAAAAGAAAAAACCTAAAAAATATTTCATAAAGTCGAAAAATATTTTATTTGTACATAGTAAAAATACGATAACAAAAATGGGGCTAGATAAACCTGGTGTGATTAGCCCACAAATTTTATTATCAATATCTCTATGATATAGTAATTGACTATTAATTTTTATGACATAATTCGTTTTCTAATTTCGAAATAAAATTTATTACAACAAAGACACAAAACATAATAATAAAGGTTCGCTTCATCATCATCATCACCACGAGCGGCCTGTTATCGTCCTCTGCTAGACACGTCGAGGCCTCCCCAAGTGCGCGTCACTGAGTTCGGTCTTCAGCTCCGTCCGTCCGTCTCTAGACAGCGAGTTTGCAAATATAACTAATAATAATATCCGATCTGCAAAGGATCCAACACTACGTTTACCTAGACGTGGTATACTCTTGAGTCGTTTTGCTACTTCGCTCCGCTTAGCTCTAAAAATGTAGAGACATATACGCCTACGTTCGTAGCCCCGCTACGTCGTAGCAGCTTCGTAGACTGACAGCGGTTTCTCTAACGCTAAAGTGGCAAACGATGTGAGAGGTGAAAGGTTTAATTAATGTCAATCAACGGCTCTGTCATCATCAT
>LUGF01002310.1:130635-153090 GCA_001625245.1 Calycopis cecrops
GATCGTGGAGAGGTCGGACTGCCTCTACATTCGACATTGTTGTGAGAGTCATGTCACACCAATGTCAATTACATTTCAATTTTAATAATACTTTTATGACACAGAGTATTTTAATTTGTAACATTGTATTTTTATTTATTTATTTTACTTTTAAGTTATCATTTTATTAATTGTTGCATGCAATCATGCAGTGTGGTACTACCTCTTACAAGTTATCAAAAGGCTCTCTTTTACCCCCTTCCACTTTTAAAAAATCTATAATTTTCTTGCTCACGTTTTAGTACAGCTTCTGTGCTCTTGAACGACCCAATTCCTAAAGAAGTGACGCTCGCAGACTTCGTGACTCGAATATTCACGGTCATCGCTCGCCCGTAATACGTGAGACACCACTTTCTGTGTTCGCGTAAAAAAGAGATGCGCATAGAATTAACACAAGAAAATAGACAAAGACAGTATGATACGCGTTTTACGACAACTGTTGCGGATCCGAATCCTATGATATGTTTATAAATAATAAATATATTAATTGTTTGCTTTTACTTCTAATAGGTTTACCTTTCTAAAATTTATAAAAAACTAGCTGCGCCCCGCGGTTTCACCCGCGTAACTTTCGATCCCGTGGGAATATCGGGATGAAAAATAGATGTTGGCCGATTCTCAGACCTACTCAATATGCTCACAAAATTTCATGAGAATCGGTCAAGCCGTTTCGGAGGAGTATGGCAACGAAAGCTGTGACACGAGAATTTTATATTTTAGATATAATATTTTCATTGTATACTACAGGTACTCATTTATGACAAGTCCTAACTGTTCTCAGTACAGGTCAAACGTGTTACAATTAGTTCACTTATTATATTTGTCGGAAATAAAAACTTTTATAGATAGAAACAGTTAAATAGCATGATAAATTTATTAATTTTATTGAACTATTTTCACTAAACAAACTACAATGTTACAGAATTTTTTGTAAATTAAGCAATACCAAAGTAACCAAGAGTAAAAAAATTTAACCTAGCTTACACGCTAAAATAATAAAGAATTAAAAATCTTTTACTAATAACATATCCCAGCCATTTAAAATAACGCTACAAGTAAAGAACATACACATAAGTATGCGGGAATAGTGACACAGTTGTCTGTGGGCGTTGGTGTTCACTTTACATGAGGTGACCTAACTGCGCGTTTGCCTCCTATGCTATAATAAAAAGGCATCCCTTCGCATATGCGTTGCCTTTGGATGATTCCCGATTTCCATAGATATCCGCATGATTTCCTTGTTTAGATTCGTCCGTTGTTCCGTCCCCTCCAATGCGCCACCAGATACTTACAAATTACACTAAACGGTGTCACTTAGTGATAATATCAAGTGACAAAAACAAGTAGCAGTAGTAGAAATTTAGCATGGTACGTTAACAAAACGATATTGAGTGAACAGTAGAACGTATGTTAAATTAAATTAAATATTTAATTTTAATTCAATAATGAGGAATTAAAATTAAATATTTAATTTTAATTCTTCATTCGTACCTATTGCTTACTTTAACAAAATATAGCTTATATAGAAGCAAATAGTATTTTAAAATAAATACAACAAACAACAATTCTATCTGGACCGTTAACGAGTCCATAATCTCCGCTGGCCCGCGGCGCTCGATCGACGGACACGGAAACATTGGAAATGTTCATTTTCAGTTAACAACTCGAAATGTGCCGCGAGAAAATGTTGGTTTTACGAAAAGGTCGCCACTAAAAGCTGCCAGCTCAAGATGATTGAATTTTAAGCCTATGGTGGAAGTGACAAGATGGCGATTTGTAATTTTTTCAGTAATGAACAACACGTTTCATTTGATATCATTTCTTCATCAATGAAAAATACATTTTAACACGTTTCAAATGAAAGGTCTTGTTCATGAACAAAAATTGGTAAAATAAATTTCTTAAAAAGTGGGCGTCATTTCCGATTTATAAATATTTATTTATATTTTTTTGGTATATTTATTTATTTTTCACTTGAACAGCATTCAGTATGTCATATATATAGGTATTTGATATCTAAACGTTGCATACCAGTTCGGCTTCACCTGATTGCACTCTTTTCTTGACTTATTAAGTCAGAGAAGTCTTGTACTGTCTCCAGCACTAGAGAAGGAAATTGCAATTCCTTTCTATTCTCTTTGGTTTAGTGGTAAGCATATTCAACCGCAGACGTGATGCTGGGTTCGAGTCCTAGGTTCGAGCAAAAATACCATTAGGATTTTTCAATTTTTAATAACAGTCCGGAGTCTTGATGTTGGCGGTGTTACAACCCCCTGCCTCAAAGAGCACGTTGAGCCGTGGTTTTTGTGACTTGTTTCTGTTTGGTCGTGTCAGATATAGGAGAATGAGGGAATATAAAGTGTACTTCTGCGGAAATACTTGTGCACTATAATACGTCCAACGCAGATGGCTCGTCCCTATAGATACGTGACGCCGGGTTTCAATATTTTACTGGTAGCTTTCCCTTCAGGCTTATTGCAATCATATCAAAAGGCGAAAGTGGTTGTCATTGTCGATTCGGGCAATCGTAGTAGCAGCGGAGAGAGCAAGTGGTTGGCAAAGTCCGTTAAAAGATATGACATTCTAGCTGCGCCCCGCGGTTTCACCCGTTTTTTTCGGGATGAAAACTCCTCCTATCCTTAGTGTTAATCCAAGTTACCCTCTATGTGTGTGCGAAATTTCATAAAAATCAGTTAGCAGTTTTTTCGTGAAGGAACAAACATACAAAGAAACATACAAACTTTTGCATTTATAATATTAATATGACTTCAGATCTGTCTGCTTGTGATTTGATCAACATCTTAATATTGCTTATAGTTAAGTACTGTGTTACAGAATATATTATACTGAGAGTTATTAAGAGTTACAGCTCATAATAATTAATGGCCATGAACGAATATGGTTGCGCTACTACTACTACGATATAACTTATTTATTATCACACATTATATCTGCCGACGTACGGTTATGTCTTTATTTGTTCACAACATTTATGTAATTCGGTCATCGCTTTTGTGTGTATGTATTTGTGGTTTCCATTTGAACCATTGTTTTATATGAGCTTTTAACGTCGGGAAAATGGGTGACATTAAGATGTCGAGTCAAGTACTGAATACAGGAGTAGGAAGTAGGTAACATTTTCAGAAAGTTGATTTCTAATCAATCCTTGATAATCGTGGCAAGAGTGTAAATTTAACACTTGATAAATGATTGTTTTATTATATAGCTGTATATACTAGCTGTAACATGGGGTGCGTTTCTATGAGTGGCGACATCTGTCGGAAATTGATACTAACTCAGAAACCTTCGTGGGCTCATGCACTACAACTTTGCTAAAGATCAGCATAAGATAAAATGTATAGTTTACGATTCTATCATGAACATTCAGACAAACATTCATTTTTATGTATGAAGAAGATGAACAAGCGAAGGAACAGTAGGATATTTGAAATACCTATGCCCATAAACGAATGAGGGGAAATAAGTTATATGCCAATATTTTTGTACATTATAATGAAATGTAAGAAACAAACAAATGTTTATACTGCTGTTAAAACTAAAGTTTAAATTTTACTATCAATATAAATTTGAGCTATGAATAAAGCTCATGTATCAGGTTGATGGCTTCTAAATATTGATTATCGGATAAACTACCCTTATCGAGGGGCAGCTGCTGTCGGTAATATTTGCTCCTGTACCCGGGATATTATAACAGGGCTACATATCTCAATATATCTATATACTGAGCGGTTATATATTTTGAACAGACACTTGATGAAATAAAATGTACCTGGATAAAAGATAAATAATCCATACTAATATTATTAACGGGAAAGTGTGTTTGTTTGTTTGTCCTTCTTTCACAACAAATCGGATTAACGGATCGATATGATATTTAGTATGGAGAAAGTTGAATGACTGAAGAGTGCTATCGGTTCGAAAAATGTACAACTTTTTTTTCTACTACGAGGACGAAACCGCGGGTAACAGTTAGTGCATTATATATTCATATCATTCTTTCGTAACTTTTGGAAATTTTACTTGTATATCGTATGAAATGCTTTGACCTTACACTTTTCGTTTTGGAGTATTTAGGGTCAGATATCAGCATCATATGTTGTCTTGTATCTCAATTGGGTCCGGCACAATCGGTAAGGTACCTAGCGCTGACACAACACCGTAGTAAAGTGAAAGCTACTCGCTCGTGTATTGTGTAGTTTGAGTTTTTTGTGTCCACTACGTCGAAGATAAGTGAAGATGGAAAACATATGCTTATCTATTGCTTTAAATATGCTGTGTTGGAACCGACGCTGATACAATCGGTACGATATAAGGAATAAAACATTGGAGTGTCTTCGTGTACACGAGCATGTAAACATTGCGTTAAAAAATCATATACAGGGTTATGTTTTGGTCACCGGCCAAATTTTCAGGTTTGGTTAAGTGAGGTGTTAATTTTCAACAGTAAAGAAACGAAAGTTTTCACTGTACCTCCTGTTGTACTTGAGGGCACTGCTCTGCGTGTAGTCGACAAATTTAAATACCTCGGTCACGTGGTTACGGCTGATCTCTCGGACGATCTGGACATAGAGAGGGAGCGCAGAGCGTTGGCGGTGAGGAGCAACATGCTGGTGCGCCGGTTTGCTCGGTGTACAAGGGAAGTTAAGCTGACCCTCTTCCGAGCATATTGTCAGTCCTTTTACACGAGCAGCCTGTGGTTTCACTACACCAAACGGACGTATAATGCTCTGCGCGTCCAATATAATAATGCTTTTAGAATGCTGTTGGGACTGCCTCGTTGGTGTAGCGCGTCACTTATGTTTGCGGAATCGCACACGGATGGTTTTCATGCCTTGATCCGCAAGAAGGTGGCGTCGCTGTTTCAACGTGTAAGGGGTAGTGGCAACAGCATTCTAAAAATGATAGCTGAACTTTCCGATACCCCGATACAGGCCCACTGGGTAGCGATCTGTATCGGATGTATAACGTAGGATAAGGTTTTAATGTTATGTTGTAATAGCTTTAGATAAATAAGTTACTAACGTAGGATAAGAGTTAATGTTACTAACAATATAATATGGATATTTTCTGAAATAAAAAGTTATTTATTTATTTATTTATTTTTAAAAATCAATAATACATACGAATTATGAAATAAAAAAAAAATAAAAATAATTAGATATAATTACTTTGTCCCATGTTGTGAAACATATTTCTTGGTCACCACGTGCATCACACTCGCGACTCACGGTATCCCGACGTCACTGACCTTGAAGTCGATACATTTCGTGTAAGAACAACTATCTATGTATTTTTAAGGACCATTTCAAATCGGCTTTTATTTAACAAAATATCACAATTAGAAGATACAATTTGTAACACACCCTTGGAATTATGTTTACTTTTTTATTTTAAAATTTGACCGGTGACCACAAAATAACCCTGTATAACCTTCAGTACAGCCCAAGCCGAACCCAGGACCTCTCTATTATACTTTGTTGGACGAACAAAGCAGCAATATGATAGATATGCAATAATTACATTCCCACTGGTATCATTACGTCCCGCCTCTACAACAGCAAGCTAATGATGTTTTAAGTGATTAAAAGCCAATCCAATTTACTAGGAAATGTTTATATTACATGTTACAATAGTATTATTGTTCGAGCAACAAGGGGCAAATAGACGCCCTTAGGCATGCAGATAATTGTTGTGTAGGCGTGCTGCCCCCCCCCCCCCTCTCACTAAAATAGCATAATTATCAATTTTGCAGTCAGGACCGCTACGCATAAGGGAGCAAGATTTCGTCGTATCACTCATAATGGTTACAATGAAGCATATGACTACCTTTAATGGATGTGATCCTACTAATACAATAAATGCGAAAGTTTGTTTGTTTGTTGCTCCTTCACGCAAAAACTGCTGAACCGATTTTCATAAAATTTGGCACACATTTTATTCTGAAAAAATATTCCTATGGGGTTGCCATGGGATGATTTTCTATTTTCCACGGGATCAGAATTTACGCGGGTGAAACCGCGGGGCGCAGCTAGTATCACATAAAATTGCGTCTAAGGACATTAACCCGTAGCACCGAAAAAGATAATATTCCAACTAAAAGCTCTGTAGACGAAAAGCCGCAAATTTTATCCTAAAATGTATCAAATTGTTAAGATCGTATCTCGGTGAGACGGCGAAGTTCCGTGTAAGTTGTAGAGCTTAATTGAGCTTACGAGTGAACTTAAAAGTTGTGTTGCGTAGACATTAATTACAAAAGTTTAAATCGAGTTTAAAATATAACTGTTGTTTATAGTACCTAATCTGTAGGGGTCTGGTTAAGACTTCACGGCGATTTAAGGTTATATATTAATAATTAGACATTATAACTTACTGGATCTAAGTCAATGACTGAATTAACCACGATAAAACCCGGTATAGTAATTTTATTGTTATGAGGAATATTTGCTAAAACGTAAGACGAAATATACGAACTTTAAAGATGATAGATACAGTACCACTATTTAGCATGCTGGTGGTAAAGTTATATTAATTAAGAGCTATTAGGCACTGTCGACTGGCCGCCGGCGACTCGGTCGGTGGCGACTGTAACTTACTATAGTTTATATGAGTGCTTTCGCACTTGGTCGCCAGTCGCCAGGGCGACTTGACGAATCATCATGCTGCCGGTGGCCTCTTCAACCAGGCACTACTAGTGATTGGTGACCAGCCACAATAAAAGGCATTCATTATACAAAGAATAAAGTATCATAACGGACGAGCCAACTAGAAAGAGGAATGTGGATATCGCTCAATAAAAAAAAACTCAAGATTTTTTTATTGTGTACCTACAAGATGTTACAGGAGGAAAATTTCATAGAATACAGGGGATAAAAGAACTTTGTTGAAAATTGAAATAAATAGCGCAAATTTACTTATGTGCCTTACTATAGTTTATATGAGTGCTTACGCACTTGGTCGCCAGTCGCCACGGCGACTTGACGACTCGCCGCGTTGTGGCGACTTACAAGCGACTGTCAGTCGGCGGCGATCAACAGTGTGTGATAGGTCTAATGGCATTTATGTATTTACTATTTTGTAACAAATTTCTAATTAATAACTCTCCGGTCTCTTGACAACCGCACGAAACACGAAACAACATCAAGCCGTTATCATGAGAGCGACATGTGCATACGTCCTGCCAACCTGCTTTTGCTGTAGCGCAGTAGTAACGCTTACATTTTGCCGTGTAGACGACGCTTAACTGTCTGTGGTATTATGATTTATTACACAGATAATAAGGGTCACGACACATGTTACAACTTGTAAGACAACGAGAATATGTCCTCGGAACATCCGGACCCGGGCTAGAGGCGGTTGAGACCCTGTCCCTTTACTAGCGCAGTTAGCTCATAAAATGAGCTGAACATCTTAATATACTAGTTTTATTAGACTTCCTATACCGTATATGTGGTCTAACAAAACTAGTATAATATGTTCAGCTCGTGATAAACACATTTAAAATGTAAAATTGATTTAAAAATATTCATGATTCGACAAACAAGAGTATACTGAAGGATACCGAAAACCATTCTCACAAACAAAATAATGTGACTACATTGATCGGTATACGTGTTCCCTAATAGCACTACTAGACTCTCAAAAACGTCATTGTACGCGATAGCATAGCCAGCCCTTCACGCCCGTGTGTATGTGAGAGATTACTACGCGATTATAATGGCCATGTTCATCTGCAATATGCCAATGGCATTACTTCTGAAATGTATGATAGTGAATAGACGGATAGAAATGAATAGGTGAGGATAGTGACACGTAGCACGTGGTTCTATATGCATGTAACATTAGAGAACTAACGTGAAAATATCTTTTAATAGAGGAATAGAAGAAATATTTTTGCTGTTAATAAAAATGACAAAATTCAACCCAGAGACCGAGCCAAGGAATAGGCTAGTTTGTCATAAATGGACGATGCTTCGCGCATTTGTCACGTCGTGACAGCCCTATTTGATGACATCCTAAACCCAAATAATATTTTCCGCTCACCGTCATAACTAAATTTGGTAAAGCGCTAGAATAAATAAACTTGTTTGTGAAGCGCGGAGGACACGAGTCGGATGTAAATTTGTGTTAACATATACGATACACAAAATTGTGAATTTTGTGTATCGTATATGTTTGTGTATGTGACTTTTATATTTGTTTTGTTATTTTAGTGTGTAACTGCTTCGTGATCTCACCAAATGGCTCCAATGGAAGATCAGTGCTGAATTAAAATCACATACGCTGAATTGGGACCAATTTGTGTCACCTTTAGTAAACAAAAATAACTTGTAAACTAGTTGTTAATGTGGGTAATGTTTTTGTGTATCACAAATAAATGAATCTTTCTTTCTAAATATCTGTAAAGTATATAAAGAGTTGTATGAAACGAAGAAAACGAACGAAAACTATTCCTTTAAGTCCGTTTGGATTTCCTCCTTCCTTCCTTTTTATTCGTCGTTTCGTGACGTGAATCGCTAGTCTAGTACAACCATTACTTAGTTGCTATGAGCATACATTTGCTAAGTTTTTGTGAAGTAGAGTACTACTTCACAAAAACTTTTTTTTTCTTCAAATTATTCATCTTAATGTATTTTCAATATACATTTTTCTTATCTAACAATGTAAAGAAAGCTAAATAATTTACATAAAGAATGTGAAAGGAAAGTGAATTAAAAGTTTCGCCGCGCTGTTTTGTATTTGGGCGGATTGGATGTCCGCCCTGTTTCGTCAGGCGGCTGGGCGGCTGGGAGGCTTGGGCGGACGTCACGCGTCACATTACGTCAATATTTTGACGAGTAAGTGGACTTTTAATAACACTTCGGACCCTCGTCACGAATTTGACAATTTTACCATCGTCATTCCTTTTGGACGGTTTATATGGTTGTAATATAAACATTAACTGATATAAACGAAATATAAGACGACCAGGCTGGCGCAGTGGTACAGGGATCGGATAAGTGGAGCATGTAGCACCAGGGGTCGCGGGTTCGAATTCCGCCATGGTCATGGATTTTATATATGTATTATATGTATTTCTATAATAACAAAATCTTAAATATATAAAATTTCTTAAATTTATAAGACATATTAAATTTATTCCGTTGTCTTGTACCCGTAACAAAAGTCCTTACGGTACTTAGCACGGGGCTAGGCTAATGTGGTGTGTAAAATCCACAGATATTTATTATTATTATTATTTATAAACACAAATTGAATTGGCCCGACAATATACGGTTTCGTTATCTGTCATGTTTCATGCGATTTGAGAGGGTCTGGGGGCTTTGGCTACGGGAGTTGAAGAGAAACGCCATAACCTCTACGGTATTGGGAATCGGTAGTTGTCGAATGGCTCCTATATTATTATTCATTTGCAATCTTTTGCTAGTACAGGAAGGCACCGATAGGGACACACCCAAGTATCGAGTCCGAGGTATAGGTGCCACCCGGGCTCCTAGGTATTATTAGTAAAGTTTTCCCATTCGTCAACAAAAAAAAAAGATGGAAATACACACAATACAGCACTTGATTCACTCCAATAAGGTAATAATATCGTGAAGACATGTGGATGTTGCTGAAATACATACAATATCTAAACAAACATCCACGACACGGGCAGTATTGGAACCCGCATTTGCGAGCGGCGCGCACCGTGCGTGGTGTACCCGCTCCGTTACCACTACGCTAAACATAAAACAGGCATTAAATTGTCCCTTTATAATGTACAAAATTTTAATAACTTAATTTCTAGACCCCTTTATAAAGTAAGATTTTTAATAATATAATTTCAAGGCCCCGTTTATCCTGTTAGAATTATAATAATTAAATTTTGAGACCCCTTTATAATGTAAGAAATTAATTAATTTTTAGCCGCATTTATGAAGTGAGAATTTAATGAATTTAATTTACTGAGTCCTAGATTTAGCGGCTACATTCCCTGGCTTCATCTAAGTCACGCCGCGCCCACACTCTCGCCTTAAACCTTCTCGCTATCTCACCCAGTCTCGACTCAAACATTCAATAAATTAAATTCCGCTCACTGCAGTTCAGTATTTATGCCGTCTCAAATAATGGTTTATAATAGACTAGCGGACGCCGGCAACTTCGTTTACGTGAATTCGTTTTTTTACCGCAGTCGGGTAAAAGTAGTCTATAGCCTTCCTCGCTAAATGTATTAACTAAAACTGATACAAATCGGACCGCACGTTCAAACAAACAAAATCGTTCCCTCCTCAAACCACCTTTATATTATTAGTAATAGATTTAAATACGTTTTAATTGTACAAGATGGAAATATTTCTTCTAGTAAGAGAAGAATTGCTGCATGGCAGCTATATTGGGCTAGTACGAGCGGGAGTGGCGAGACTTCTCCCTTAAATGATACCGCAGCGCTTTGAAGTAACAGCTATGTTGTGGAAGGAAAGCCGCACGTCTTCATAGCTTGTATTCGCATACAGACTAGGAAGATCTTTATGGGCACCGATAGCCACAAATTGACGCTGAATGCACCTTTGCAAAGAATATAAAAAAAACTTTATTCACGTAATTAAATTACACTGACATCCAATACATTTTATGCTAGATTCCGCCGGCAGCTTCGCCTGCGTTTATTTCGGGCTACAAAAATGGAGGTTTTTAATTCTATCGAATGAAAGATTCCCAGCATCTTCCCCGCATGATATGTAGCCTATATGGTGATCCGACCTGTTAGTAACATTCATGCAAGTGAATTTGAAGTCAGTCCATTTTTTTTGTGAGTTTAGCCCGGACATACATATAGACTAATAGACAAACGGACAAACAGACAAAAATTCTAAAACTACATTCTCGGCTTCGATGTCGATTGTAGATCAAGCCCCAAATATTCCTTTTAAAAATATTCAATGTACTGTTTTGACTTTCCTACGATTATATTACACGTATAGATTAGTAAACCTTATTCACATTTGACACGAATACATAAAGTAAATAATAACTTATTTCTTATGATATTTAAACTAAAGTAATAGGAATAATAACAGTGTATTGCAATAGGTTGATGATGATGATGGTGATGAATAGGAAAAACTTTCTTCTATTCATGTGCGGATAGAGCAAAATAAATACACACAAAAAATAAATACACATAGGTATACTGAAAAGGGAATCACTCAGTTGATGGACTATAAGTAATAACCTTTTAGGTGACCGCAGTTCTGGTATTATGTGGCCCCAGTGAATACCTATGTGATGTCATGGTTCACGTAGATATATTAAACTTGTATATAATACATTTAGACAGAAAAAAAAACAGTTAAAGTCATCTGCCATAAATCTAAAGTATAGTTACTTTGATTATATTCACGTGTATACTTAGATTACTAAATGATCTAAGCGTGTATATAATCAAAAGTACAGTTCATTACAAATAAAAACTCTTCTCTTTAAAAAATATATTTGTAATAAACCTTGAAGTAAATACACTTTAATTAAGAGTTTTTTTAGTGCGTAAACAGCCTACTGCGGCGCTCGTACAGGGAGAGAACATATTTAGTGTGTAAACTGCCTACTGCGGCGCTCGTACACACAGAGAACATATTTAGTGTGTAAACTGCCTACTGCGGCGCTCGTACACGGAGAGAACATATTTAGTGTGTAAACTGCCTACTGCGGCGCTCGTACACAAAGAGAACATATTTAGTGTGTAAACTGCCTACTGCGGCGCTCGTACACAAAGAGAACATATTTTCATACTTTCCACCGGACTCTTATAAAACGTGCCCTCAATAAAGAAGCCTGAAGGTCTTCATATAAACCTTCGCCGACGTAACTACGGCGACTTCATATCATTAGTCCTTTTTTATAAAAAGGGGACTAACGAGCAGACCGATTTTTTAATAACTATCTACACGCAACATAAGTATGGGTATATAAAACAATAATATTATTATTCATTATTTTTTTATGGCATGGGGGGGGNCTCTCTCCTCCCACCTCCATGGGCCTTCGATTCACCGATTGTTGTATTATGTGGATGAACTTATTTCAAGGAAAATACAGCAACTGATTTACATTATTTTTCACACCTTCTGGTGACCATATGACCATAGATATCCGCATGATGCAGGTTTCAAGCCCTCCATCGCCTCCACGCCAATGGACTACGGGAAGCCCATATACCGCACCAGACGCGACCGCATAGCTGACACTGTGCGGTGTTATCAACAGAGATGACATAACATTTATAGGAACATAAAGGCAGCACTTTCGCCGAATGTTAAGCGCCCTAGTGACAATTTTAGGTATTAAGTTCTAGCAAAACACAGTAACATGTTGACATATGTCATATCATACTTGTTACGAAGTATCCATCTATACACATAATAAAATCGTAAACAATTCAAAACTATACATTGAATATCTCTACAATATACATCTCATCATATCATATCAATCGATATCGAGGGCAAAAATATAGTTTTTAGAATTTATGTATGTTTGGCTGTAGGTATGTCCGGCGTAAACTCAAAAAGTACTTTATGGATTTACTTCAAATTTGCATGAATATTACTAACAGGTCGGATCAACATATACACTAGATATTATCTCGATATTTCCACGGGATAGAAACTTATACGGGTGAAATGCTGTCCTTATTGACTGATTGATTTGACACCGCCGAGCAAAACCTGTTAAAGTTACAGCCATTTGTGAGTAGGGTCGTTTTATTGAGTAGACATCTACTAAGGACGAAGGGGGTGAAACAGTTTCCAGACTAACTTGAAAGTTAGTCTGGAAAAACATAATTTTTTAAGTTGGACATGCAACGTTATTTTTGAACTATTCATTAAAAATGAGTTAATACGTATTAAAGCGATTCCGGAAATTGTACCACTAAAGGGGTGAAATAGTGGTTGAAAGTTTGTATGGAAAGCCGGAAATATGAAACTTTATTTTTGACTACATATTAAATGAGTAGATACGTATTTAAGCATTCCTGGAAATTCTACTCTTAAGGGGATGAAATAGGGATTGAAAGTTTGTATGAAAGTGCTTATTAATGGGCTATTGATTAAAAAGAAATAAATGCTTTTAAAATTAACTAGCTAATTAAATTAACTGTTTAATATTTTTTAAGTTTTTGTCTATCTGATTGTCCGTTTGTCTGTTTGTCTAGGCTAATCTCCGAAACTATGTTGCAGCATGTTATAATACTTTCGAAGATTGTAGTAGGATTTGCATGGAATCAAAATATGAGCGGGCGAAACAGCGGGGCATTGGTAGTGTTGAAAAACAACAAACAAAATGATGAACGTGCAATTTGGCTGTTGACTAATTTAAATGTAAAAGTCTCCGTCGCAATATTTTTACGTAATGAGATGTAATATGTAAATGTGATTTAAAATTTTCTGGTCGACATTTTCGCGACAAATTCCCCGTCATCTTTTTGTGTCGCAGTGTATATATTTTACAAGCTCTTGCCCGTGGTTTGGCACGCGTTAAATTGGATGTTATTATACATATAAACCTCTTGAATCTCTCTATCTATTAAAATCCATCAAAATTGGTTGAGTAATTTTAAGGATCGATGCATACACACAAACAGCGGAGAGCGACTTTGTTGACTATGTAGTGATATAGCGTCAGTTAAAGAGCAACATGCAAAGGAGCAAACGTGCAGTCGGAGTCTGGTGATAACCAGTTTCCATAGACGTTTGGAAATATATTGTCTTCGTTTCTACCTCACATTGGGCCACATCCACACACAGCTCTTTCCTTACTACAGTTATTATGTAAGATTGTGTGATACATGTAAGATGTTTTAATTTAATTGCCCACCTACCTTTCGTTTACATGAGACCGGCGTAATATGACAGCTGTGCTGTCGCGTTTCGTGCGGTGTGTAAGTAGCCGGTGGGTCATGGAGGTGGGAGGAGAAAGGGGGGCAGCGCGTCTGTATAGCCTCTATGTGGATGTCTATGGGCGTCGGTAGCCATCAACTCTGCCTGCTCGTTTGCCCTCACTATACCTTAAAAAAACATTTGGTACTACTTCTACGAAAACATGCTCAAATCACTGGATCCAAATACTAAACATACTTAAGAACCACTGGCTGTTGAATAAGAAAACCACATCGAAATCGATTTTACGTTTGAGTGCTACGATTATTTTTCCTCTCGAGTCAGTAGTTCGGCCGATCAAACTTCGTCCCGCTACGGAGACAACGTCAAATTTATTACACCCTTTCTACGTCGGGGTTAAAAAATAGGGGGACTTGAGTACGGTCACACATCACTACATAGTATAAAACAAAGTCGCTTTCCTCCGTCTGTGTGTCTGTATGCTTAGATCTTTAAAATTACGCAACCGATTTTGATGGGGTTATTTTTAATAGATTGAGTGACTCAAGAGGAAGGTTTATATGTATATTTACATTTTGGAAGCCACGCGGGCGAAGCTGCGGGCGGAAGCTACTACTCGTATAAGACAACGAGTTAGTGCGTTGTATTGAGGTCGCCGGCACTATTAGCGCGTGAATAAACAGACAGTGTTCGATGTTGTCAGTGCAAACAACCCGCACAAACATACTATCATTATATAGTACTACGTATAACAATTAAAGTTATTATAACCGTGAATTGGGGAACGTTATATGTAAAAATGTGTGTGCTTTAGACCACACAATTGAAGTAAAACTTAATTATTAATTGAGTACACAAATTCATTGAAATGACAAGTCATGTAATATCATATTTTTTTAAGTAATACTTTACGCGCACTTGACTTGGGGAGTAAGTCGGCGAGAACGTTACAAAAATGTGTTGATCAGACGAGGCCGGAAACGTAACGGATTCAAATTGAAAATTCTAATTGAATTTAAGTGAAACTTTTTGTATTTAAAAAACAAATATCATATGCCATGTTAAGTCATTGTAACTATGGTAATTAATTTTTGTATTAAATCAATAATTAAGTTTTACTTCAGATGTGTGGTCTAAAGCACACTCATTTTTTTTTATTTTATTGGGCTGTTTGTAGTAAATAAAGCTTTTATTTATCTACAGTATCTATTTGATATATAATAAATATTTATGAGGCAATAAACATTTGTTGGTCTCAATTTCTGTCTCTTGAAATGTTTGTCAATGAGATATGTTTATGGTAGATAATATAGGAGTAGAAATATGGGAGTTTTGTTGTGTATCTCCGAATTTGTTATGGTGGAATATTTCTTATGAGGGTGGATAATGGTTTGGTCTACTTACTAGCTCACACATACACAACACGTGTTGTCACGTGGTCTAGCCGCAAGCGTGTTCAGCCACAGCCCCGAGGTCCCGGGTTCGAATCCCGGGTTGGACCAAAAAGTGTTATCGGGATATTTTTACATTATTAATATTAAGTTACGCCATGTCTGCAGGGATGTCTACAGGCGTTGGTAGTTATTGCTCTAGCTGCTCGTTTATCCCCCCATACTATTAAAAACAGATATAACTTACATAAGGGCAATAAAAGTTGTTCATTTGATTTAATTATAAAGTTGCAAACGAGCAGTCAGTGCCATTTTCATGACTACCGACGACGCCCGTAGACATACGCATAGCGATTATACAGATGATATCTTCCTTCTCAACCCCCTTTTCCCTCCATGGGCCACCGGCTACTAACACCCCGCACGAAATGCACAGCTGTTACTTTACAGCGATGTCGTGTAAGCGAGAGGTACCTGCCAGGTCGTGGCGACCCGATTCGGCTGCTTCATGCAGAGTGACACTATCTCTTGCTAAAACAAAACATAAAGGATAAAAGTAGTTTATTTAAACCAGGGGTTCTCAACCGTTTTTTGGCCAGGGATAACATTTATATTATTCTCAATAGCAGGGACCACAAGGTATGTTAAAAATTCCCACTCACTGTCACAACCAATAGCTTACCGCCCGTTAAATATAAAATCATTCGTGGACCATGTTTCTGCGGACCACAGGTTGAACCATTGATTTAATTCAATAATACGAGTCAATTGATTCTGCAGGCTTTGTCGGTGGGTAACCGCCCATGACAGCCTCGCTGAGGTTGTTAGCAGGTCACCTCATCTGTGTACCAGGTGCGCAGTTACAGTGATGGATTACGGATTGGTGTTTCCGGACCGATACGACCTAGGGATCTTCAAGAAAAGAACTTATTCTTTCCTCAAAGGTCCGCAACGCATCTGTTAGACCTCTGGTGTTACGGATGTCTGTGGGCGCTGGTGATCACTTTACATCAGGTGACCTAACTGCTCGTTTGCCTCCTATACTATATATAAAAAAAAAGAACTACAGCGCAATTACTTTTTCTCTTTGATGTATTAACTGTCTTTTAGTATTAACAGTAATAGGTAGTGCCAAGGTTGCATGTTTGTGCCCGCACGACCGCGGAGGTCGCGCTTATATGAAAGGCATAAATTGACAGCTGTGCTGTCGCGTTTCGTGCGGTGTGTAAGTAGTCGGTGGCCCATGGAGGGAGGAGGAAGGAGGGCAACGCATGTAACTTCTATGGGGATGTCTATGGGCGTCGATGGTCATGAAAATTGCTCCGATGGCTAGTTTGCAACTTTATACTATAAACAAATAAATAACCTATCTATTTCCCTATAAGGTTGAATTCACTTCCTTTCTCTACATTCTGAATTTCTTAAGTAAGCCTAAAGTTTGGTGCGAAACGAGGTGCAGGACCAACTGTTAAGGTGCTCTTCAAAGAATAAGGATGTAACAGCGCCGACTTTAGTAAGAGGTAGTGCCACGCTGCATGCATGAATGTAGTCGAAATGAATCCGGCACGAAAAGGGAGGTACCTCTCGCTCAAACGAAACCAGCGTTAAGAGACATAAGTGCTGTCGCGTTTCGTGCGGTATGTAAGTAGCCGGAGTTTCCTACCAAAATGATGAATAACACTAGATGCGCCCCGCGATTTCACTTTCGTAAATTTTTCTATCCCGTGAAAAATAGAAAATCGTCGAACATTTTTTCGGGATAATAACTATTCTATGTGTTAATCCAAGTTACCCTCAAAGTGTGTGCCAAATTTCATGACAATCGGTTTAGCAGTTTTTGCGTAAAAGAGTAACAAACAAACAAATAAACAAACAAACAAACATACAAACTTTAGCATTTATAATATTAGTAGGACTAGCTTTTAAAATACATGTTATCCGATTCTCAGACCTACTCAAAATTTCATGAGAATCGGTCCAGCAGTTTCGGGGGATTATGGTAACTAACATTGTGACACAAGAATTTTATATGTATAGAGAAAATATAACAATAATTGTGTGTTTAGAATGATGATTATAAGTGGAAAGGAAGTTTTCCACGCCGTTGTATCGGAAATTTCATTTTGAAAGCAATTTGTCTGGTGTTGTGTGAGAACTCCCCCGAGCAATGGAGGAACGAAGGACGAATAAAATTTATTGAAACATATAGCTGTTCCCGTGGTTTTACTCGCTTGGAAAATATCTCAAGAGATTTTTCAGATTTGATGCAAAATTTATTCTTAATTCGTTCATTGGTTTTTGCATGAAAGAATTACAACTTATTCATAGGATATACATATGTGTATCAGAATTACTTACTACTAATATAATTATCTGATAGCTTTTTTTGGAGAATTATTTTTTTCTATATTTCTCATTATATAACGTTAACAACTTAACAGTGAAAACTTGTAATTGTCCCTTTATGCTGATGTATGCATGTTAAAATTGTTAGACGAAAGTTTTCCTAAAATTGATAAATAAAATAAATAAGTAAGATATTCTTTATCATTGTAACATTGCAGACAGTTTTTTTTATAAGATATCAGATATTTATTGCCGCCTTCGCTGACGCAGCTATTGTGCCCTTTTAATATAATACTTTATGAATTTACAATTGTAGTACCGCGTCCGTTCCGGTGCGGACTGTCTTGTGTAGAACCCAACCTTTTCGTCAGTGAGTATTTTTGTATCTCTATCTATTCTAAGTATGTATCTCTTTCTATTTTTTAGGGTTCCGTATCTCAAAGAGAAAAAACGGAACCCTTATAGGATCGCTTTGTTGTCCGTCTGTCTGTACGTCTGTCAAGACCTTTTTCTCTAAAACGCGTGAAGGGATTAAGCTGAAATTTATGTCAAATACGGAGGTCAGTTACGTCTTAATGCCTTGAAAAAGTCACACTTCTAAGTTACCGCTTATTAAGCGGTTGCTAACACACATTTAGCAGGCGAATTACAGTTATAAGTTCATAATGATTTTTCCAATGATCTACATATAATTTACTAGTTTCAGATTTATTCCTATATATGTGCTATAAGTTCTTACTTCTTGCCAAATTTCACGACTCCAGGTCAACGGGAAGTACCCGATAGTTTTTGGTTTTCGACAAAGTACGTTTTCATACAAAATTTGTGCATAAATTGGCTATAACTTTTTATTGCGTTAGCTTAGAAGTGTGATTTTTGTCAACTTAAACGGCAGACGTAAAGTTACAATAATTGAAAACCATGCATTACGTTTGGATTGTTCTTCCCATTCATACGGAACCCTCGGTGTGCGAGTCGGACTCGCACTTGGCTGGTTTTTTTCAATGAAGACAGTTGTGGCTGTCACGATAGGTTTGTAAGAAGGGGGGAGGAGGGCAACGTACCTGTTGGTAATACAATCTCAATGGATGTTTATGGGCGTTGGTAGTAGTGATAATGAAACATAATTTGCTTAAAATTTTCGCTGTATAAAAACAAATTGTAAAAAAGTATTAATAATAAAGATTGAAGATTGTATGCTTCCATGTTTACGTGAAATAATAAACGTACATAGAAACTTCTGCATTTATTACATTGGTAGAACTTGCGTGTCCAGAACTAGAATATAATACCTTCAATTTGAAACGCTGCATTTCCTACGGCGTGACGTGCACAAACGGCGTTTGTTCGCCGCCAAGTTACCTTTTGTCTAGATTCTACAACTTTCTGTATATCAGATCTATTTCATGCATTTCAAATTCACACCTAACTTAGTTTTGTTACAAAAAATAATTTGGGTCATTCAAATAAGGTGAATAAATGTGAAATTATTCGTAAAATATTGTAACATGCTTCTTATCAAACTAAGGTGAGTCAATTCATTCGACTGCGAGATTTTATTAAATGCATATTGAAAATAAAATTTGTTACAAGTTGCTATAATGAGTATTTTTCACTTGACTGCATCAGATAATGTTTTTGAAGCGTAGATTCTATATTCCTCGCTACAGCCTGAAAAGAATGATGGATTATAATTAAAAATGTATGAGTTCTGTATATTTGTATAGACAAATTAATTGATATTGAGTACATTAAAATACATTTTAAACAGTAGGGCCCTTAGTTTTTAATGTAATGTTAGTTATTATAAAAGGCAACGTCAATAAAACATGCGCGGCATTTGTTAAGTAATTCATGTGGAGTTCAGAGCGCCCGTAAACCGGCTCTGGTGGAGCTGAGTGTAGTAAAGTTTAATGTTTTATGTGCACGAGAAGGAGGTGGAAGGGCGACGTTAGAGACAAGATATTTACAGCGTTAGAAACGGATTGGTGATGAATTTTATTACCTATTATAATATTACCATAGATTTAGAATGTACAAGATACACAATGTCAGAACAGAGGCGAGACAATAAAAATATTTGACAAATGTCAGAATTACTACAAAAACACATAAAAGAGTTGATTAAGCGGGACGCTGTGGCCTCTTACTCGCAAAAATAATGGTCTCATATGTACTGTCTCTTTTCTTTTCCGATGAATGGAACTTAATTTGAATGTCTCGCTCTAACGTGTTGTACATATTTCACGTAGTGAGAACAATTCTAAATCTATGATAATTACCAGTGATCGGAGTAGGTAGATTGATTTTTGGTACTTATATCGTAAAAGATCATAAAAAAATAACATGGATAAGACTTTTTCCGGAAAGTATTTCCGGTGTTTCCGGACGAAATTAAATATTGTTCATATTGGTTACTACTTAATTGTGAATTGAAAGGAAGGCTTTGAAAGTATTTAGACGATTTTTAATTATCTCTCAATTAATTTTTCATTTTAGCCTTTAGATATGGTCACAACTTTTTACAAATACTTTAAAAATAACGTTTTTAAAGTGTTTATTGACGTTATTGACATTACGGTATATTTGTATGGATAGACACACCTATTAAGTTATTGCTATTGGATGCCAAGTAGTACTTCAAAATTTTCTTTTCAGGTCTTTTAACACTGTACGTTTATTGTAAATGATCAGTCGTTTATGTAATTGTAATGCTGTTTATCAGAATTAGAAATATAATATTGCTCATTTTCATACATTTTCCAACTAAATTCCAAGAAAATGTACTTAAAAACCATCCAATTCCGGAATTCGGGAGGAATATCCATAATAATATGAACGTTTCCGATCAATGACCCCAATTCAATCTACCTACTCCGATCACTGATAATTACACATATTCTATTGTTTTATTATTATAAAGAGGCCAAAGGAGTCTTCGTTTCGGATTCGATCCCTCAGAGAAACGCCAAGTAGATCTCTCCATAGCGCTTTTGTTCGGGTCAATCACCGAACAATAATTATGGACATGTCAGCGTTATTGCGACACCGCGCCTTGTAGTTTAAATAATGTTGTATCGATATAAGTAAGTCAGTACGAAGTAAGCAGCACGCAGCAGTAAGCTGTACGCAGTCGGCAACCATTTGCGCGCGACTCATCCTAATCCCATGATCTCATCCCATTATCTTCATTAGATCTTAGAGTTATCCTATATCCTATAATAAGTACTCAAATATATTCTTTTATATAAAACAATCCTAGTTTATATTATCTTACCCCAACCCTGAACAGCTTTGAGCAACTTTAAATTGGTGGACCAGCCGGACCGTAAGTGCCCACGTTTCGGCTGGCCATTGGCCCCGAAGATCGTGGCCAGTGGCGTGCTATGGGAAAGGCCTATGTCCAACAGTGGACTGCAATAGGCTGATGTTGATGATGATGATGATGAAAAGGAGTCTAAAGCTGCGTATCCACTATGCGCTCCTGGCGCGCGTGCCATGAACAACCGCGCC
This sequence comes from Calycopis cecrops, assembly GCA_001625245.1. NCBI lineage: Eukaryota > Metazoa > Arthropoda > Insecta > Lepidoptera > Lycaenidae > Calycopis > Calycopis cecrops. Next base: position 151,823 of record LUGF01002310.1, read on the forward strand.
AAGAGTGCGTTCCGCATAACGCGCTCCAAATATTCGATTGATATCAACTAAGCGCGCATGGCGCGCGTGGCAACTGTTCCAGTGTTCGGTTCGTTAATTTACGGCACCTTTGATTATCCATAATGAGAGCGCAACAAACACAAAAAAATACAAAACATCCGTCTCAATTGGCGCGCGCGCCACGATTGATGCGTGGTAAAAAACCGACACCCGACGGAACGGACCGCTCCGCTTTCGGGCGCTCCAACGAACACAATGGCGCGCGTTCCAAAATGGTAACTATTTCGCGCTCTTGGAGCGCGCGCCAATGTTCGCTCTCTTGGAGCGCATAGTGGATACGCAGCTTAAAGACGATAAAGACGATATTCTGCTCCGCAACTGGTCTTACAAACTGCAAGCAATGCGAAAGCCTTAAGACAATTTTTATATTCTCTCTGAAAATCATTTCAATTAGGTAAACCGGCCAGCAACGCATCTTTAGACTTGTGGTATTGCGGATGTCTGTGAGCGTTGATGATCACTTAACATCAGGTGCTTGCTCGTTTGCCTACATGTTATAAAAATACTAAAAGTATTATTTATTGCATTTGCTACACATAACGTACAGATCTAGAACTACAGATCAGAGAATCTAGCGATCTAACATTGGCACCTATTTATTTACTTTTTCCAATTAAAGTAAGCAAGTTATTCTTTAAACAGGAACACATTGGTGGTATGAGGTGGGAGGGGGCTATTGTCTATAACCTAACGAGTTCCGTTCGTTAACGAGTTGGAAACTTGTATAAATTGCTAATGGAGCCCTGGCTACTATTTTTCCTCCTTCTAAAGAACAGTAAACCCTGGAATACAACTTGTTTCTAATTACTGTAGTTGGGGATTTACTTTCGATTCCTCAGAGGGGTCATTAGCAAATTAATTTTAGACAGTTTATGATCGAGAATTAATTAATTCTGACCTGAGGGTATCCATTAGGTAAATTAAACTTAATAGAATAGTCATTTTCGTCATTATACTGTCCCTGGGCGGGGTCCGTTGTGCTCGTGGCACAGAATAGCACCAAATATCTAGTAATAAACAAGGAGTGTCATTAACCTCTGGGTAGGGTCTCTGATTCTGCAAACGATGTCGTTCTCTGAAGTACGTACGTACGTAAGTAAGTTTATTCTGTATTTTTTTCAATAGAATAATGAGGACCAGGCTGGCGCAGTGGTATACGGCTCGGATAAGCGGAGCATGTTTCGCCAGGAGTTCGAAGGATTCGGGTT
>LUGF01002310.1:168977-183305 GCA_001625245.1 Calycopis cecrops
ATTGCACTTCGAACAAAGAGTTTTTTGCTTTGAAAAAAGCAGAAAAAAATCTATTGTTCGAGGCAGACGTTCGCCGTACTAGAGGTCCGTCTCAAACCGAGGTCTGAGCCAGAATGCAATGCATTAGTTCAGTTGTTGTTCGATTACAATTTATCTTATCTTTTTTAAGTAAAACTTCTTTACGCGCGCTCGACTAGGGAATAAGCTGACGAGAGAGAAAAATGGCGAGGCCAACGGAAATAAATAATTAAGTTTTACTTCAGATCTAAAGCACAGACATTTTTTTTAAATTTCTGCACTTCCACAGCTGGGAATCTTCAATATGACACTGTATTATTCTATCTACAAATATTTTTAGGAAGAGGTAGTGCCATGCTGCATAGGAGGAGGTAGTGCCATACATGGTGCATGACACTTCATCCTCCTATGTAACGGAATTGGGCCGGCACGACCGGGGAAGTGCCTCTCGCTCACTTGATACCGGCGTAAAGTGGCAGCGTCGCTGTCGCGTTTCGTCCGGTTTGTGAGTAGCCGGTGGCTCATTAGGGGGGGATGATAGAAGGGCAACGCATCTGCGTAACAATCATGCGAATGTCCATGGGCGTCGGTAGTCATCAAAAGGCAAATTGCTCGTTTGCCCCCTAATGCTATAAAAAAAAATCTACAAACATTGTCATAAAATCACTGAGACAAACATCGGCTAACGCTCTCAATATACATAATATAAGCTTGAGTCCAGCGCCGTTTACATATACATAGGACACATACGGGATAAAACTGTACATAAAGACAGATAATATCTGATAAGGCTCCAGTGACATCACACATTCTCATGAATAGATATTATCTGTGGAGATTTAAGCGTCGGGGCGTCTAGGATCATATGTATACGCCATCCCCACAGTTGTCTAAGTAATAAGACCGAGTAAAAGTGCCACTATGTATTGCAGCTGAATTAGGCCAGCGCGATAAGTACCCTACTACGTCGTTGGAACCGTGCAATGGGGTCAGGCTTCCATCCTGACTCCACGCCCCAATACTCCAAAGGAGCACGCCACCGATTTGTACGAATCGGGCGATTCGGTCAAATTCCGCCAATCGTCTTGCTCCACTCCGCCATCTGCTGGTTCAGAGGGACGAATGTAGGACCCTCCAGCTGAGCTGCTCTTAGTCTGGCCTCTTCCCCCAAGCCTATAGTGTATGGGTAGCCCTGTATGGCATAGCCTTGGGGATCACAGAGGCACCCAAGCCCCCCACCACGGCAAGGCAGCATCTTCGGGGACATCTTGTACCTACCCACTAGTAGAAGTAAGAAATCTCGTTAGATTTATCTCGATAGCGCGAATAGCAGTAGGTACATTAAAATCAAGTGAGTTTTTGTTTGCGAAAAAGCCTTGTAGGTGTTTTATGCCCTTTTGTTTGGCATTCTCTGAATATTGTGGGCGAAATATCACTGAGCTGAAGTGCCACGAATAGCCATCGTGTGCTAACTTTACTACTGAAATATGATTTTCTAGCTGCGCCCCGCGATTTTACCCGCGTAAATTTCGATCCCGTGGAAAATAGAAAATCATCCCATGGCATCCCACAGGAGCATTTTTTCGTGATGAAAACTTCTTTGTGTTAATCCAAGTTACCCTCTATCTGTGTGCCGAATTTCATGAAAATCGTTTCAGCAGGTTTTGCGTGAAGGAGTAACAAACAAAGAAACATACAATCTCACGCATTTATAATATTAATAGGATAGGATTTAGACTGGACATATAGTTGTACGACACCTAAATTAGTGCTAAGTAACTATCGTAAGGACTTGAACTACAGATTTTAGACAACGGTAATATGTTTAATATGTTTTATTACTAGCAGTGTCCTGCGTTTTCGTCCACGTACTTCGTTCCTAAATGTCGTAGTGCGAACCTACAATATAGGTACCTTAATGAATAGGTTAACTAACATTGAAAAATTCGAAGATTTGGTTCGTACATGAGTGGTTAATAAAAAGCATTTTCACTAATGCCAAACCTAACTAACTTTTTTATTGTATAGAGGGGAAAAACGGGCAGTGGGAGCCATTTTCATGACTACCGACGCCCATAGATTTCTGCATAGAGACTATACAGATGCGCTTCCTTACTTTCTCCTCCAACCTCCATAGTCCACCGACTACTTATACTTCATCATCATGTAAGCGAGAGGTACCTCCCCGGTCGTGCCAACCTGATTCGGCTGCATGCAAACATGCAGTGTGGCACTATTTCTACCTAAGTAAACTTTAATGAACCAAACGGAACCAAAAGAGCTACAATGGCAGTTACGCTATCACGCTATAACCGTTGTTAGCTTACAGTCAACACGAAGTATCAAAGTTTGTATTTCTATAGCTTACCTATATATTATCCTGGTATATAATCTACATCGTTGCCAGGTTTCATCAAAATCCATTTAGCAGAGTGATCGAGCAACAAACTCCACTTTATAAAACAGCAATTTGTTGCCATGAGCTTCAATTAACATTTACCTCGTGGCTAAATTAAAAAAGGACGAAAGTAAAAGGTCAGAAGGGATCTAATTCAATTTGGGAACAAAAAGTCCGTCGTAAAAACAACCTCCCTACAGGTGCGAGATAATATTCCCCTGAAAAGGGTCCACTTTGTCCTAGGTGAGTGTGACAAAAAGAAAATTGATTTCTTTTGTGTTCGAGTGGGGTCTTCGACGTTTGTGTGATTTTTCAGCCTTTTTACGCGACAGCACAAAAGATGACTGGATTATGGTCATTGGTCTTGTGGAAAGCATTTAGCTGCATATGCATTTTGTTAATGTGTTGTTTACTGATCAGTAACATACATCACGCACACTTCACCGGCATGAACTACCACACACACAGAGCGCTACTGCACAACACTCGTGTTCTCCTCATACATATTTAGTTAACGTTTATAGATCAGTAACATACATCACACATAACACTGCACACTATGTCTCCTGGCGGACTATCGGGGAATGCTTCTGTTTGACTTTATAATACTATTACTGTGTTATAACCTAGTGGATCGAAAAGGAAGTTACCTATCCTCCTAAGACCTGGCATATTATAATATTAGTTGTCATAGAAACCGAAATATCTTCCTTTAGAACAAAACGACAACCTTCATTTGAGTTTTTGGGTCAAACCTACAATTTATATAGTATAATAGGGCAAGGAGCAGTCGGAGAGCACGACGACAGACAACGCCCGCAGTCGTCCACGTGATTGTGTTGCAGAGCAATGCCCCCCTTTCCTCTACCCCTTCAACCAGCCACTGGAAACATAACCGCACGAATTGCGAATGCATAGCATTCACTTCACGGTAGACTTATGTGAGCGAGAGATAGCAGGTGATGGTTTCGTAATATACTATTATTATTCTCTTCTGCCCCGTGTATGTTAATGAACAAGAGCTTGTACGTAATCCACCATTCCACATTCTTGCAAATTGTGGAATATGTTTTGTGTGAGGGCCGCATAATCGCTGATGGAATGGCCGGGGCTTGAAAACCTTGGAGTTAAGTTGGGGCCCCTTTTATGGACGCAAAATTGATTCTAAGGGCCCCCCTAAGCCCCCACTAAGACGTAGCTTTATTACTAATTTTATATAACATTTATTAAACGTATTTTAATGGCATGTAATGAAAAATAAGCAACATTATTTCGATCATAATTTAAGATTCTGAAATCTCTTTTTATTAGTTCCCTGTTATAACTTTTCCTTTATAGCACAGACTGCTTAGTCTGTGCAATTTTACGAATCTGTTTAAAAATTTTCATAAATTTATTACACAATAATACAATACAATGACAATAATATTTTAATTTTTTTTTAATTAACCAGTGGGTGCCAGTATTTCTTTTTTGTAGTTTAAAAGGGGAAAAGCACTTGAGCCTTTTTATGATCACTGACGACCATATATTTTCGCACAACCTCCTTCCTTTCTTCCTTCATTCAAATGAGATAATGCCACACTGCATGCTTGCATGCAGCCGAATTGGGCCGTCACGACCGGGGAGGTACCTCTCGCTTACAAGAGTCCGGCGTGAGACAGCGACAGTCGTGCGGTGTGTAAGTGTCCGGTGCCAATGGGGGTGGGAGAAGAAAGGAGGGTTGCGCATTTGTATAACCTCTATGCGGATGCCAGTAGACGTCGGTAGTAATGAAAATGAATGAGCAGTCGGATATACCATAAAAAAGGGCTCACGAGATTTTTTAAGCCATTATCAATTTATTTTAGCATAAGATAACACATTTAGACATATTTAAATTACCATGATAAATCCCAAAACCAAAGGTTTTATAGTTTTTCGGTAGTGTACCAAAAAATGTACTAGTGGTGGGACAGTTTGGATTCGCTTCGCTCATCCAATTACAGAGGTATTTGTAATGGTGAATATTATGTTAAACTTCTCACATATTATGACGCAATCGCCAGGTCCACAGAGAACTTAATAAAACTGATAGTATAGGCATCGGCACCAATATACGTAAAATTTTAGTAGCTAATTAGTTGTCTTAGTTTTATCAAAAGGTAACTCTGTTAGCATTTATATCACCTTGTGTCAGTCCGCCATTTTTAATCTAGATAATGGCATCATCTAAAAATAACTTCGTGTAATCACTACATAGCATAAAATAAAATCGCTTTTCGCCCTCCGTGTGTCTGTACGCTTAGATCTTTACAATTACACAAGCGATTTTTATAAGGTTTTTCTAAATAAATAAAGTGATTCGAGAGGAAGATTTATTTGTATAATAACTCCATTTTTGAAGTCCGCAATCCATGCCTGTGAAACTGCGGGCGGAAGCTAGTAAAGTATAAAATAATTTTATTGAATAATATAATTAATATTTTTTATGTTTTAAATTTTAATAACACAAATTTGGTCCGACTCGGGACACGTACCCCAATAACGTTACGCCTTTTTGTGCTGTCGCGTAAAAAGGCTGAAATATCACAAACGTAGGCCCTACTTGGAACACAAAAGAATCAATTTTCTTTTTGTTACACTCACCTAGGACAAAGTGGACCCTTTTCTGGGGAATATTATCTCGCACCTATAGGAAGGCTGCTTTGCGATGAACCTTTTGTCCCTAAATTGAATTAGATCGCTTCTGACCTTTTACATTTTTTTTCTAAATTTAGACACGAGGTAAGTGTTAATTAAAACTCATGGCAACACACTGCCATTCTATAAAATAGTGTTTTGTTAATTTTATTTTGATAAATTTAGTAACAGGTAGTGCCACACTGCATGCAGCCGAATTGGGCCGGCACGACCGGGGAGGTACCTCTCGCTTACACGAGACCGTCGTAAAGTGTCAGCTGTGCTGTCGCGTTTCGTGTGATGTATTAGTAGCCGTTGGCCCACGGACGTGGGAGGAGAAAGGAGGGCAGTGCATCTGTATAGCCTCTATGCGGATGTCTATGGGCAGCGGTAGTCATGAAAATGGCTCCGACTGCTCGTTTGCTCCCCTATACGTTTGCAGTTTTGTAAGTGATAGTGCTATGCTGCATTGCAGCCAAATTGGAGCGGCACGGCTGGACACCTCTCGCTCGTATGACACTGAACAAACTGACGCATATAGCGTCGTGTATCCCAACGGAGGCAAGTAGGATATGGCTACACTTCTGTTCAGCCTTCGACTGCTTTACTTCTTTTTTACTGCAAAAAAATACCGGAAAAGTAAAACATTTAGGGGGTTATCATACAAGGGTGCAAACGATAAGTCGTAGCCATTTCCTTACTTAGTAGCCCATAGACATCTTCTTTGAGGTTATACAGATGCGTCGCCCTCCTTCTTCCTCGATGGGCCACCGGCTACTTACACACCGCACGAAACGCGATGTACCTACCCAGTCGTGCCATCCCAATACGGCTACATACATGCATGCTGCGTGGCACTACCTCTTAAAATTTTTTTTTTATATTTTTAGACTGAAAATTTCCATAACAGAAGATTGATTCTGTGACGCCTTTGGGGCTTTTGAAACTGAAAACAATCTTCGAAGCAATTTGTAAAATGAGCTGTGAAATAAATGGGAACTTTATAAAGAAGTAGCTACCGCCCGCGGCTTCGCCCGCGTGAAATTCGGCCTTCAAAATCCCTATATTTTTTAACTTATTATGTTATTCTGATATAAAAGCTATATTACTGTAAAGTTTCATGAAAATCCGTTTAGTAGTTTTTGTGTGAAAGAGTAACAAACATTCTCACAAACTTTCGCCTTTATAATATTAGTAGGATATTACGGTATATACATAAGTATAGCTCACGAATATTACTCGCTAAAGTGAGATAATTTTTATTTTAATTAGCGTAATTATTAATATTTTGTAAGAGATACAACAAATACTAGTGCCAAGGATCATTGTTGCGCTGGCTAGACCGGGGACGTCTTGACCCATGAAGGAGTCTATGAAAAGATCGAAGATTTTCGAGAAGAAGAGAAGAATTTCGAGATTTCAAAGACTAATTAAATTCGAAGAAATTCGGTAATGTCCGTTTCAGTTTTCGCTAAACAGAGACAAGTGCCTCTAATAAAACAGGACCTCCGTTTAAATTTCGTAAAATCTAAAAATAGCTTCGTCCAATCCGTATAAATAGAACTGTAAAATTGTATTCAGGATCAGCTGCCATCTACATTCAAAATGGCGGACTGACACAAGGTAATATGTGCAAGTGCTAATAAAATTTATTAAACTTTTGATGAGAAACAAGACAACTAATTAGCTAGAAAGTTTTAATTTCAAAAGTAAACGTATATTGTTGCTGATGTCTATCTACTGTTGGTAGCCATCTAAGGAATATTATAAATGCAAAAGTTTGTTTGTTTGTTTGTTACTCTGGCACACACATAGAGGGTAATTTGGATTAACACATAGGATAGTTTTTAGCCCGAAAAAATGTTCCTATGGGATGCCATGGGATGATTTTCCACGATATGGAAATTTACGCGGGTGACACCGCGGGGTGCAGCTAGTAATATTATATATGTAGATATAATAGACCGCTCTATTTCTTTCTATGTTAGAAAAAAATAAAGGTGGTACAAAAAATACAAACTACAGTTCTTACTATAGTAGTAATATAAGCGAACAGATAAACAGACGAAGCCATTTGCAGTAACAATAATTTGTATTGCGAAATATGTCTGTATTATAATTTGTTTGTTGAATAATACATTTATCTTGATCAAGAGAAAGTCTCATAACATTTGCAAAGGCACACGAGTTATGATTGAGTTACTTGTACTGCTGAATACGTTAATACAAAGAGTTGGCAAAAATAATAAGTTTATTATTTCTAAGTTACAAGTCTATGTCAATATTATATAGATGTAGTTTCTAACTTTCTTTGTTTTGTAGGGAGTACAAATCTCTACAAACATACAACAAGTAATAAATGAAAATTCTTTGACTAACAGAAAGGAATAGGCTCAATTTTATTTTTATGTTAAAATCTCGTTTAAAAAAGTCTTTGTAACCTAGTTTAGGATGATTATAATGTGTATTGTGTATGGAAATAAATACATAAATTAAAAATAAATAAATTTAGAAGCCCGAATAAGTGGGTACGGTTCGGCTAGATTATTTATTTAATTGCAAAATAAAATTTATAATAACAACAAATATAGAATAACATTTATGTATCTGTTGTCATTTTGTAATTGTGTTCAAAATGCCAGATTTTTTGCTAAACTACAATTTCATTTTTGTAGTTTAAAGGCGAATCGGCACTTGAGACTTTTTATAACTACCGATATCCTCAAATTTTCCCGTCATTGTTATGCAGATGTGTTTTATACTCCCACTGGGTCACCAAACACGCACAAAACACAGTCAAGTTTGACAGTATAGGCTCCATGACTTGATAGAATCACGTGAGAGAGGTACTACCCCGGTCGTGTTGACCAATCCGCCTGCAATGCAGCATGGAATCACTTGTGACAAAAGTGGTTTTTTTATGGTACATATAGGGGGCAAACGAGCAGTCGAAAACATTTTTATGACTAACGGCGCCATAGACATCCGCATAGAGATGAACAGATGCGTTACCTTCCTCCTCTCACCTCCGTGGGTCACTGGCTACTTACACACTGCACGATACGCGACAGCACAGCTGTCACTTTACGCCGGTCTCGTGTAAGTGAGAGGTACCTCCCCGGTCGTGTCGGCCCAATTCGGCTATATGCATGCATATAGTTTAGCACTACCAAAAAAAAAGGACTCCACTGTATATTACGTTTCATCTTCAAAATATAATCTTCTTCTTCTTCTTCTATCGTGTCAATGGCACCATTTAAATTGACTAATTTCACTAAATATTTAAAATTATTAAAGACAAGATTTTGCCGGACTAGTAATTTGTTACGGAAAGGCCAGCATCTGACACCTGCATGACGTCGGCTTTAGTACAGTTGGTAGGGCACAGAGGACAATACAAAAAATGGGACATGTCCATATAATGCTGTGTTACATATCTATTCAATTATGAACTGACTAACAACAAACTTATAAGACTCATGAAAAATACGAGGTATAATTGGTACGTAGAGAAAACTGCCAGAGAAATGAAGTTAGTCGAGAGTGAGGCGAGAAGTTGATCAACTTCCGCGCACCTCCCGGGAACTTCCCGCTTGTGTAACGGTAATATCTAGGTTAATACTGTTACAGCTAGTTCAAATTGTATTTACGAGTAGAGGATCTAGTTTGGAAGTTGTATTATAGCCGAATTAGTCTGACAAGACTGTGGAGGTACCTCCAGCTTACATGACGTCACTGTGACAAGAGTCTGTGAGTTTGTGGGTTGATTAGCAAAACGTATGCATAGCAACATTTCTGAGGCTAGTGTGCATAAGCCCTTAAGCAGCTGCGTCAACTATTCGGTTTGTAAACTGAACGTGGAATTGGAGCAAATTTGAATAACATCACGTTCCTTGCTTGTATTCTAATCTGCGGGTCGCGGGGAGAGAAGGGGAGCGGGGTAGGCAGGAAGTGGTTTTAAAGCATAGTTTCTTCCTGCAGTTTTAATTATTATACAGTAAAAGCAGTGATGGAAAGAGAGATATAACTACACCTGGGCTACCGGAAAATGCCCCACCACACGAAATGGGACAGCACATACGCGTCCTGTCGTGCGGGCACGATCCAGGTGTCACTAACTTGTCACTAACTCTTTAAAAGTGCTTACTCTACCGTATATCTATATTATAATCATTACTGGTTAGTAACATTACAGATATTATTGAAAAAGTTATAAATTCTTAATTCAAAAATAATAAAATATTACAATGCCATAAAATTTAAATGAAAATTTTAAACTCACTCGTAAAATTGGACAGACTAAGCAGTTTGTACTATAAAAGATTTTATAACAGGGAGATAATAAAAAGAGATTTTAGAATCATAAATGATCTGAAAAATTTTGGTTGTATTTTTTTTATTATATGCTATTAAAACACGACTACCTACCTAAGAACATCGACAAGATGGTTACGCAAATGCATTGAGCTCCTGTATTCTTCCTCTCTACGGCGCCATCGTCTGCTCACAAACACGAAACTCCACATCATAGCTCTTGCTTTGCGGCAGTGTCATGCGAGAGAGAGGTACCACCCCGGTCGTGTCGACCCGATCTCGCTGCATTAACAATAATTATAATAATAAGCTTTATTAATCAATAATTTACAAAGATTTATCCTATATGACAGTATACAAAGTTTAATAAATTAATTATTGTTGTCCCTCTCGGGTAAAAGCCTCCTCCATCTTGGACCATTCTTCACGGCTTGGGGCTAACTTCATCTAGTTGCTACCTACTATTTCTCTTATATCATCTGCCCGTCTCTTCTTTTCCCGACATGCCTTTTGCTCTCGCTGTATTACCTCTTGCTTAATAATAATAATAATAATCTTTATTTCGGACAATATACATCCATATAAAAATTAATGTCATCACAATCCCGCTATAGCACAGCAATAACAAAACCTCAACTCTTCCAACTCAGAGCTACAAGCGGAGGTGATGCTACAGCCCTCCACCTACCGCCGTCTATATCTCACCCCACAGCCAGTAATTGCTCTCTTTATCTTGGAGGAGCGACCTCTAAAGCTTTTCTATTGTAATATCACTCGTACATTTTTACAAGGATTTTGCTTAAACTTTTATAGAAGTAGTTTCACATATAGTTTTCGTATATTTACGCGAATGTGTCTTTAACGGATTCTATTTCCGTTAAAATAATCGTAATCATAAGTGGTTTCACGTTAAAAGTTGGTTCGCTTCTTTGAAATATTATTATTGTTGTATTCGTTTAGGCTTTTTACAGTCTGCTATCCTACTAATATTATAAATTCGAAAGTGTGTTTCTTTGTATGTTTGTTTGTTTCTTTGTTGAACCTATTTTCATGAAATATGGCACACACATTGAGGGTCACTTGGATTAATACATAGAACAGTGTTTATCCCGAAAAAAATGAATGAAATGTTCCTATGGGATGCCATGGGATGATTTTCTATTTTCCACGGAATCGAAATGTACGCGGGTGAAACCGCGAGACGCAGCTAGTATGAAAATAAATAGTCGTTCAGTCTTTCTACGGCCTGCTATTTATTACAGAAAGTAAACAAACGCAGCTCTGTGCGTCTATCAATTTACTCGTAAATTTAAATTGATTGTTTTTGTATATGACACGTCTCTTTTATCTCAAAAATGATTTATTACACGTTTTTCCAACTCGTATAAAGTTACTTAAATTAATTATTGTCTTGAATTATTTTGGAATTTGATTGATTGATACTGGAATCGGTGGAAAATAAACAGTATTTATAAAGAAATTACGACTGAGAAAAGAGAATATTAGGATTAAAATGTTGTTGTGAGTGATAGATCGACGCTGTATCAAATAGATGTATATTTTATTTGTTGTACCGAATCGGCCCAGCACGACCGGGGAGATACAGCCTACCTACCTACCGGCGGCGTAAGATAAGGAGAGCAATATATATGTAACATCATCATTTTGTGATCAATAAAATTATTTTCTTTCTTTCTTTCATATAAAAATAATAATAAAAATTATGCAAACTGCTTGTTTATCATTTATACTGTAATCATACCTATCCGACTGCTCGTTCACCCTCTAATATAAATAAAAAAAAAAACAACGTAACACTATTTGTGTTTTTTGGCGCGCCTTGCTGTTGGAGGGGAGCTCCATGCTCCACGTGGAGGGGCTGCGGGGGCGGCCAGGCATCGGCGGGTTCGCGGGTGAGTGCGAAAGCGTGCCCGTGTTCCCGTCGTACGGTGCAAGGAGAAAGGACAGTGGAGGTTTAGCCGGTAAGAGTCCGGCATAACGCAGCTGCTTCCCTGAGCGGCTGGGTATCAATAAAATTTAAGATGATATAGTTTGCAAAATATCAGAGATAACTTACCGAAGGTCAATGACACCCGCACCTTATTAGTAGCTATTTGGTACACATTCTTTGTCACGAACTCTATCGACCCCGCCTAGGGACAGTGTAAATTACTATAATGACTATTCTGTTAACTAAGTTCAATTTACCTAATGGATACCCTCAAGTCAGCATTAATTACATAATATATACAATAGACAATCATAAACTGTCAAGAATGAGTCTGCTAACGACCCCTCTAAGGAATCGGAAATAAGTCCTCAATTAGAAACAATTTATATTGTATTCCAGGGCTATTCTTTAGTAACAGGAAAAATAGGCTCTATTAGCAATTTATACAAGTTTACAACTCGTTAACGAACGGAACTCGTTAGGTTATAGACAATAGCCCCCTCCCACCTCATACCACCAATGTGTTCCAATTGTCTATTCTCCGAGGATCATTTGCTTGCTTTGATTGAAAAAAGTAAAAAGATTGGTGCCAATGTCAGGTTGCTAGTTGTATTATGTGTTTGCCATGCAATAAAATATTTACAGTAATTGGGACGGTGAATTTAAGAAGAAAACGAAAAGTTCTACTCTATTCTTAATAATGTTAAGCTGAAGTTTGTTTTTTGTTTATTTTTTTGTTTGTATGAACGTGCTAATCTCTGGAACTACTGGTCTGATTTGAAAAATTCTTTCAGTATTAGTTAGTCCATTTAGCGAGGAAGGCTATAGATTATTTTTAACCGTTTTGTTTACGTGAGGAAGTTAAGGGCGTCCATTAGTACTATATTATAAGAGTGTGTAAAAACGGCCCAATCCTGATTCTAATATATTATGACACTGTATAATATCTTGTCTCTAACGTCGTCCTTCTACCCCCTCCTAGTGCACATAAAACACTAAACTTTACTACACTCCGCTCCACCCGAGCCGGTTTACGGGCGCTCTGAACTCCTCATGAATTACTTAACAAATTCCGCGCATGTTTTATTGACGTTGCCTTTATAATAACTAACATCACATTAAAAAAACAGACCCTACTGCTTATAATGTATTAACTACTGCTTATAAATATCTCCATCTTCTTACCAATTTTCTTCTTAATATGCATTAAGTATTATTACTGCTATGCTTTGTGTACGAATGTTTCTGGTTATTAAATTGTAAATAAAAACTAAGGCAGACTTTAGTCGTCTTATTCGAAAGATCTTTTTTGTAAGAAGGCTAGTAGGTGTGAATTTAAAATGCATGATATCGATCTGACATGCAGAAAGTTGTAGAATCCAGACAAAAGGTAATTTGGCGGCGAACAAACGCCGTTTGTGCACGCCACTCCGTAGGAAATGCAGCGTTTCAAATTGAAAGTATTTATATTTTAGTTCTGAACACGCAAGTTCTACCAATGTAATAATTGCGGAAGTTTCTATATACGTTTGTTATTCTTTGACGAAAACTTTAATAAAATTGGGACATACGATCTGAAAAAAAATAACCTGAAAAAAATAATGTCTTTAGAATAGATATTACGGAGTTACCTTTCATCATAACTACACCCGTTGTATTACCAGCGCCTGTATATAGGTCTGAGAATCGGCCAACACATATTTTCCATCTCAATATTTCCAAGGGAACGAAACTGACGCGGGTGAAATAGCGGAGCGTTACTAGTATTTACTGGTTATTAATTAATGTAAAAACTACTTATCGGACTAGGATAAAAGCCCAGTATTCTTTATTTTTGTTATTTTATCTAAAATAAAAAAAATACACTTTTATACCGAGAGAATCTTTCTTGGCATACATATAAAGTATACGATACAAGGCACAGCAGGCAGCAGGCCAGGTCTTGTGTGTCTTAAACTTTATTTATTTTATATTCCATTCTTGTTCATCACTCGGGACAGTTCTCACGCAACACCACACAAATTGCTTTCAGGATGGAATTGACAACCTCGGAGACAACTCCTTAGAAGTAGCCTAATCGTCGTTCCCACCCGCAATTACGTTTGTTTTAATAGTAAAAGGGGAACAATAAAGCGGTTGAAGCTTTGGTTTGGATAAGGTGCTTCCCATTACATTAATCTCAACTACGAAAAGTTTTAAAATACGTTATAGTTTGGATGGATATTGTCCGTCAAAAACATCGACAAATACGTTTGCATAAATTTTACAAAATATACGTTGGAAGATATTATGTTCGTGACATGCGTGATAAAACCCCCTATTATGAAACCTTCATAAAATTATGAAATTAAAAAAATATCATCGAAATCTCTATTAGAATAAATAAAATATAAATACACTATTTATTTATTTATACTCTTTTTATTGTAGAATAAATTACAGATCTAATACTTTAATGTATTACAAAAAGTGATTAAACAAAAAGATGAGCACTAGACAAGTAATTCAGAATATTTTTTTATTATTTTGTAATTAATTGACCTGTTTCATCTATAATGTAGTATTATATTCATATTCATGTCAAATACGCGTCGTATTTTTTTTGTATAGGGGACAAACGAGGAATCGGAGCCATTTTCATGACTACCGACGCCCATGGAGATCCGCATAGAGGCTATACTGTTGCGTTAGCCTTTCTCCTCAAACCTCTATGGGCTATAATAACAATTTTCTTATTTTACTTCTTCTCCATACATGTTAAAGATACAGGAAAAACACTTAATTATTGTAAGGCTTAAACTTATCCTCGCAAGAGACCGGTATCAATACCTGAGGTGTTGTGCCACATCCACATGAATAATAATCCCTATAATAATATTGACTCAAATTTATATGACTTCCTTTACGATCCATAGCTCATACACACAGTAATAGTATTATAAAGTCAAATGGACGCCTTCGCCGATGTTCCGAGAGGATACATGTT
>LUGF01002310.1:192436-205254 GCA_001625245.1 Calycopis cecrops
ATTTTTGCCAACTCTCTTTGTATTATCATAGAATGCAGTAGTACAAGTAACTCAATCATAACTGGTGTGCCATTACAAATGTTATGAGATGTTGTCTTGATCAAGATAAATATATTTTCCAACGAACAAATTATATCAAAGACATATTTCGTAATACAAAATATAATTTCTGTGCCAAATGGTTTTGTCTAAATGTTTGGCCTCATGTTACAAAAGGTACTAACTGTTATTTGTATTTTTCGTACAACCTATTATATTTTTTCTTGTACAGTAAACAATTAACTGATCTATTGCCTATATAATATAAGATTATAGCCATTGCTTGATATGACAGTCTATGTCATATCAAGCAATGGCTATAATCTTATATATATCAGCATCAATTCTAAAACTAAATTTTTCTGTCCTAACTATTTATTTTATTTTTCATCAAAATTTACTACATTGTATTAGCACCCGTAAATGTCACCTTGTGTCAGTCCGCCATTTTGAATACAGATAATGGCGCCACCAGCTGATCCTGAATACAATTTTACAGTTCTATAATGTTTAAACGGAGGTTCTGTTTTATCAAAGGCAATTATCATTTGATGATTAAAACTAAAAACCCATTACCGGATTTAATTAGTTTTTGAAAGCTTGAAATTCTGATAAATTCGATACTTTGATGTTTTGTTTATGGTCTGTTAATTAAATACCTAAATAATACAACTTACCCTGTTTTGTCTGCATTATTTAATAATGTCAGAATTATTTTGAACTTCAATACTAGACGGGTATATTCTCTAGGTAAAATCATTATACTCTATTATACTAAACTAATATAACATATAATTAATATATTTTATCCAGTGCCGTATTAAGCTCTGATGGGGCCCGGGTTTTAGACAGGAGATGGGGCCCTTTTATGTGTCAAAAAAATTCTTTATATTTTTTTTCTATTTGTATCTTCAATCCGTACCAAGAGTATGGTCAGAGTGGTTGGTTCGTTGTCGTATTACGTCATTTCTGCAACCAATCATTTGCTTTGCAAAGGTTTTCTCGTAAGCTGTTTCAACCTGCTTGTGAGTGCTCATCAGCAAGTGCAACATTCATCGTTTGTGATGACTAATGTAGTCGGGGCAACCCACTTGCCGAGCCCGTCACTGTACCCAGTTAAGCCACCGGGGCTCCTGGGTAGCTTACGTGAAGGTATTTCCCTGCATTAATAAAAAAAAAACAAAAAAAAAAATAAGGGCATTGTACCATGAAAACAATCCAATAATGACAAGACGACTGTCCAGTCAACTAGTCATTGAAACTTGTCAATGTGAGTACAAACAGCGATATCTCACAACCAAACTCCTTGATGAGTTTGTTTTGTTATTCTTTACACAATTTTCCTGGTAAGACCGGGAGTTTTTAATACCTATTACAAAATATATGTACGCTGATGAAAATAAAAAAAATATACATTTTAACAAGTAATATTCGCTACCTACACATACGTATACACCATAATTTTATCCATAAAGTTCCCATTTACAATGCAGTAATTACAAGAGAATGTAATTGGAACAGTTATCTCATAACTGCTGCTGACTGCGCAAATTGATAATTAGATGTGTAATTAGCACAGGGGCGCGCCGTGGGCCACGTCAGCGTTTATACCAGTGCAGGGTTGTCAGCTGGTGGCGAGCTAAGAATTACACCACGAAAATACATTAGGATCTACTAAGCATATACTTAATATTATATGAGACAGTATAGTAGGTAGCATAGTTAGCTAGTTATGTATGTTAGAGCTTCATGATAGTGTGGTAAGCAGTCAAACAATAAGTATTATTGGGGTCTTTGAATTTCTAATATCGTCCTGGATGGTATAATATCGAAGTTAATGATACACCCCCGTGCCTTGGAAATCTTGTTAAGTCGTCGCATCGGTCTTGCGCCTGATTTATCTCCGCACCTGTCGTATTACTGTTCCATCGAAATAGGAGGATGCAAGAATAGAGAGTGCACTTGTGTTTACGCAAAAACTTGTAACTTGTACCTCGCTGAAACGGTTGGCCACCCCTGGTTTATAATTACATTGATCAGTCCATCGGTACAGAAGTCACGTACGATCATTTATTTGTTGCAAGTCATTTTGTCGCAATCATCATTAACTTTGTCTATCTGCTGCTTGGTTAAGCAGTGTATAGACATGCGCTTTCTTTATATTGTCCTCGTATTGAGTCTCGACATTGACTGGATAACACTAGACTGAACATTCTTTGTACATTAGTGGGTGTAAGTCAACGGCCAAGTCACACAACATTAACAACAATAATAAAGAAATTGCAGTAAAGAAGCTTAGACTTGCTACTTCTAGATTTAATTACTTTTTAGAGATAAACAAGCAGTTCCATCGAGACTTGGCTAGTTTTTTTACAGAATGTTTTTGATGGGATATAAAGTTTACTCCTCGTGATAGGATATTGAAGACCCGCAGTTTGCTGTCTACAGTATGACTAACTTCGTGTGTTACACTCACGGTGTGAAACCTTTTGGTAAGAGGTAGTGCTACACTGCATGTTATGCAGCTGAATTGGTACCTCTCGCTTACACGAGACCGGCGTAAAGTGACAGCTGTGCTGTCGCGTTTCGTGCGGTGTGTAAGTAGCCGGTGGTCCATGGAGGTTGGAGGAGAAAAGAGGGCAGCGCATCTGTATAGCCTCTATGTGTATGTCTATGAGCATCGGTAGTTATGAACATGGCTCCGACTGCTCGTTTGCCCCCATATACCATAAAAAAAACTGTCTTATCGATCAAATTAATATATTGTTTGTTAGGTTATTCACAATTCTCAGGTATATTAATAGGTAGTTACTATAACCGAAAAATAATAATTAATTAAAAGCTGTGTGTGTTAGCTCCAACACGCAACCGGAGGTTACCTGAACAGAGGTCTGCTCGTGATTTTGAAATTAAAGGTGCGTAGGAGACATGTCCACGCAAGATAAGAGCGGTAAAGCGTGAAGCTGATATTCTGCTCGATTTCACACGCCACACGTCACATATATTTTTTATTTTGCCTTAAATCATTCCTCAAGTAATAAAGTTGAAAGTAACGCGCTAATCTCTCTGCTACAACACAAATTCTTTCACCATTTATATAAAATAAGAAAAGAAAGATTCCCGCTACAATCTAATTGCAGTACTGGACGTTACAAAGCTTTCAAGAAAGCTCCGTAAGTTTTTTTAAGAATACAATTATTCTCAAGTACAGCTGCAGCTTTGAGAAATCCCCCGAGCAATCAGAAGCTCGCTAGGAGGAAATAGAATTTAGAATGAATGCGTCGCTGGAAGCGTTTGCAATGTAAAAGTTTTTTTCAATCGTTGCATTTTTAGTTTGAAGCAAATCGGGTAGGTGCAAAGGCCTTTGCGATTCATTAGATTGTGGTCATTTTTGAGGTATGTGCGTGGAGCGACGATAGCGTTAGGGCAAAGTAAAGGGTGATTTTTGACTACTACCAACCCATAGACATCTGTACAATAATATGTATGTAGAAGAATTGCCCTCCATCGTAATTACCTTTGAATGGACCTGTAGCATTTATCATAAACTGAACGAACCGCGACAACCTAGGCAACACTCTACGATAGTAAATTGTAAATGAGACTTTAACACACTAACTACGAGCTTAAGTTAATTTTTTGTATGGTATAAGGGGGCAAACGAACAGCCGGAACCATTTTCATAGGTAGTGCTAGGTGAGCTATACAGATGCGCTGCCTTCCTTCTTCCTTCCCCCTCCAGCAAAATAATCCCTTTTTGTTATCGATTCAACCGAAAATTTGGAACGATCCGTGTATTAAGCTGAAATTTTATAGAGCAATAAAAATCTTGCGAAATGAAATTTGCAGTCGTACCTATAAATTATTTATGACTAGTATTCTTTACTCAAGTCGATTCAATCAAAGAACGTATGATTTTTGCACATATAATAATTTATCCTACTGATATTATAGATGTGAATGCGATGTGAGTTTGTTTGTTACACTTTCACGCCAAAACTACTCAACGGATCATCACGAAGCTTTGGTAGGAAGGTACACATATTCATTAGAAATTACATTGGATAATTTAAAAAAAAATAGGAAGGTCAATAAATTACTGGAATTCTATTGCAGTTCTATTTAAATGTAATATTCATTGATATTTGTTGAAGGGCTCTAACGCGAGCGAAACCGCGGGGAGAAGCTAGTTTTGTTATAAAATTGATGAAACAATCATTCTTTCGCGATATACTACTGTTTAAACTGATTGTCCTAGAGAGCTCGCGGTGGATCGATACGGTTCAGTTGCCACGCACGTTGTATACAGATTAACAATATGGCAACGAGATGATAACATCAGTCAATTTCACATTACACATAGTATATTATATTGCAAATAAATATAACTCAATCATAATAATACCCCTGATAACAACAAAGTAACATAATACGTAATTTAATATATCTCTATTTCTTGGCTTATTTAAGTCACTGCAATCTTGTATTGTTTGCGGCGCTTTGATTAGGGAGAGAAATGAGAATTACTTCCTACTCCTCCTACTTTCTTCTGATTAAATTCGTTGCGGATCTCAAAACAGATTTAGCTTTTGCCTCAGGCTCCCCGAGATCACAGCAAACTGAGCCCCGCGGTTTTTTGTCGAAGTAATAAGTAAGCAATACCTCTCGCTTTTATCAACCTTGTATATAGAGATTATCGAGTACGAGTTCACTTCTTTTTATACAAAATAAAAAGAACTGATCTCGTTCTATTTGTGATGTACTCATTATGAAGCCTAACATATGATACAACAACAACAACATACCTTCACACCAGTTCGCTAAGGTTAGCCAGGGAGTACAGAGCGCCACATATCACGATCCTTAGACACTCGCCTTGCTTTCTCCACATTTAGAAGTCTCTTCATACACGCCGGTTACGAGATCTCTTGTCGCCACCATCTAACATATGATAAACCTTACTAACAGTATAATCTCAGTATGCAACGTGATAGTTAGATGGTATTGAAAGGGGATCCCCATAATGGGGATAGGGTGAATAGAGCAACTAATCTTCATACCATTAACACGTCCATGAGCGTTGGTAATCATCTATGGCTCCCATGCTTGACTTTTTAGCGTTTATGAAATACATACATAAAAGTATACGTTCGGATATCTATACTCTACTTATGTCTATACCTAACTGCGCTTTACTGTTCATCTTTGCTTCGTTCTGTATGGCATTGCTACCATAGCACATGGCAATAAATCTTGCGCTAAAACATTATGTCTTGGTACAGGCTTGACACAAAACGAACAGCAAGTTAAAAAGGAAAAGGAAGTAAGAGGTAGTGCCACGTTGTAAGTGGCCGGTGGGCCATAGAGGGGAAGGAAGGGGGGCAACTCCTTTACATAGCCTCTGTGCGGATGTCTATGGGCGTCGGTAGTCATGAAAATGGTTGCGACTGCTCCTTTTGCCCCTATACTAAAAAAAGCCTTGACGCAAGACGAACTGCTTTTTGAAAATAACAAGGAGAGCGATATTGAAAGCGCTCTGTTGTAGATACAGCCTTAGAGATACGCCAACATTAATATTTATTGAGTTAGTTCCATGATGGCTGATCAGATTACAACACTGTAATATATAATCCGTTAGTTTAATGTAATGTAGAGTAGTTTAATGTAATGGACAACATTCGCGTCACCGTGTCCCACAGTTTCAACTCCTTACATTATTAATAAACTCCAATTTCACTCCCATTAAAGGCCTACGCACACGAGAGACTTTTTTCTTTTCTTTGTACGCTGTACATTTACTCCCTCATTTGCGTATTACAGTTGTAAGCGATCTATTTTAGCGGACAAAAATGTCCGCGAATAAAAATCTCTAGTCTACGCAGGCCGTAAGTGTTGAAATGTAAATATTCTAACTCAGAAACCTTCGTGTGGTCATGCACAATAAATTTGCAGTAAATCGTAATATAATCAAAACATTGTTTACGATTTTATACATACAGACTTACAGAATACCATTCATTATTAGGGTTCCGGAGTAAACGGGAAACCCTTAGATACAGTTTCGTCATGTCCGTCTGTCTGTCCGCTGTTTTACTCGGAGACTACAAGTACTAGGAAGCTGTAATTTGGTATGAGTATGTAGATTAACCATGGCAAAAAGTGGTAGAAAAAGATTTTGAAAACACTCTTTGACATATGTACAAGTAAAATGGGATAATTTTTTTCTTGTCCAATGACCCATCGTGAAGATATTGTTGAATAGGTGATGTCTGATGTATGTATATGAGGTTGAGAACACCATTTTTCGAATTAGATATCTGTTTCAAAAATATTTGGTTTTAAAGTAATATTTTTTGTAAGAGGTAAGTATCTTCATCTTCCCAACGGTTAAATGTGGACACGTGAATAAATTAATGTCGTTTATATATAGTATAATGAAATTTAAAGGAAAACTATCTCAGCTAAGTAGGAAGTAATAACTGAAAATTATATTATTCATACCAACAACATCTTTGACGACCAGGCTGGCGCAGTGGTACAGGGCTCGGATAAGTGGAGCACGTTGCGCCAGGGGTCGCGGGTTCGAATCCCGCCTAGGTCATGGATGTTAATCTATGTATTATATGTATTTCTATAATAAAAAACTTAAATATATAAAATTTCTTAAATTTATAAAACATATTAAATATATTTCCGTTGTCTAGTACCCGTAACACAAGTCCTTACGGTACTTAGCACGGGGCTAGGCTAACGTAGTGTGTAAAGTCCACAGATATTTATTTATTTACTTATTTATTTACTTTACAACCAAGACAAGATAGTGACACTTAAACGCTGTGTCATCCCTGACGCCGTCATACAAAAAGATACTTAGATTTTTTGGGTTTTCTCTCCTGTTTATTTTTCTCCTCGTTCTTGAAAACAAGACCATAACCGATATTTATGTGTAGCAATCGTCCCATAATCTCTAGGGTAAAAATCAGCCTACGCTGTATAATATACAAGCTGCGCCCCGCGGTTTCAGCCGCGTAAACTTTGATTCCGTGGAAAATAGAAAATCAAACAACATTTTTTCGAGATAAAAGCTATCCTATGTGTAAATCCAAGTTACTCTCTATTTGTTTGCCAAATTTCATAAAAATCGGTGGAGGAGTAACAAACAAACAAACAAACATCCAAACTTTCGCATTTTAGTAGAATAAGTAGGATTCTCTCTAACTTTACTTTCTAGGGTAGTCTCTTTACCTTCAACTTTCAATAAACTCACAAATAACCGCTTTGCTGCGGACTTCATCAATGCTAGGACCCATGAGTAAGTAATTATCATATCAGTAAAATATTGTCCAATTAAAAATAAACTATTTCAATCATCAATTATATTGTAAAGTATGTAAGTATTTTAGTAAAGGAGTAGTACCCGAGCAACAGAGCATGGTGACATAACATGTTATAGTCAAAGCTAATTAAACCACGTCGGAGATAAAGCCGGTTCCACAGGAGCCCGGTGTAGCTGAGATTCGAGTTTCATCAGTAATTGAAATTCATGCTTGTACGTTGGTATTCTTGGTGGAATTAGAGGTTTAGTCTGTAAAGGCGCGTTCACACTGGAATAGATTGTGGTCTACAGATTTTCCGTTGAGTTGAGAATCAGAGAATAATGTGGAACATCATGAAGAGACGAGATTGTATAGCGGGCCCCTATGAGGGCCCTTTTTATGACTATCAGCCAGAAGTAGTGCTATGCTGCCGAATTGGGCCGGCACGAGCGGGGGTGTACCTCTCGTTTACCGGCATAGAGTGACAGCTGTGCCGTCGCACTTCGTGTGGTATGTAAGTAACCGGTGGCCCATGGACGAATGAGGAAGATGGAGTCCAACGCATCTGTATAACGTCCATGTGGATATATATGCGCATCAGTAAATGGGGTCATAAATGACTACGACTGCTCTTTTGCCACCTTGAATTATTAAAAAAATAAAACGCCCATAAACATCCGTATAGAAAATTGCGTTGATTTCCTAACCCCCGATGAGCTCTTACCCATCGCATAGTACGAAGGCATAGTCGAAGTTTTATGCCGCCATGTCCTATTAAATAGCCAGATTCTACATGTCTGCCCAATTCGGGTACATACAGTGACACAGTAGTATCATAGAAATAGAAATGGAAATAGAAATAGAAAAATCTTTATTTAGGTAGGTACATATACACCCACTCGGGGGCGCCAGTTATGTTGGGGATCTTGTTAGGCTGATGCAAATGACAAGGACATCTTCGTGGCTAAGATTTATTTGGATTACATTTTGTTAACCGAAAGGCAGTTCCGTTCAAATGTTTATGGCTCACTGCTGCCATCTATTAACACTAGATGAGCAATCTCACATTGAGTTCAATACATTCACGCTAGGTGGCGTGAATGTATTGAATGTATTGGTTACACTGTTATACAATAAATAATTTATAAAGAAAGAAAAAAATACGATTGTGATAACTTAGCCTACGACTTAATTCTAAATTACATACATGACACACTGAATAAGATAAAAAAATAAATAAAAGATAACATGAAGGTTCTACATGTAAGGGAAAATGCATGACAGACACTTATCTCTACTGTACAATAGCTTCAAGTGTAGTCACCACTTAATTTGCGTCTTCGCTGGCTTAAAAAAAAATCTCAGCTGCAAAATCACCTGCATCGACGCTGAACCGTCGACTCACAGTACACACTTACTTAACACTTACACTTACTTACTTACACTTACACTTGCTTACACTTACACTTACTTACACTTACACTTGCTTACACTTACACTTACTTACACTTACACTTACTTACACTTACTTACACTTACACTAACTTACCAGACACCGCCACAAAAGTGTTAGACGATGCCTTTTTCGTACAGCGCTTGATTACACGGTGGCCCATTAGTGTGAAAGAGAAAAGGCTACATTCGGATGTTTGTTGCATCAAATGTTACCACCATGTAGATTAAAACAACAAGATCTAGTTTTCCCTGTAAAAACGAGTCCGCCATTCTTTGCTCATTTTCCAATTTGCGGGGCTCCATTATCGAGCTACTTAATGGAATACATTTTTCTAATTATTGTGAAAGCCTTCGCGAAAGCCCATGCACCGCCCATACATGTAATGAGCTTATGGGAAAATTGTTTTCTGATTAGCCGGTCGATTAATTGTCTATGGGGAAAGAAAGCTTTACGTTGATGAGGAAGAAGATTACTTCGCTATTTATAACAATATCGGCCAGGATTTCAGTAGTCTATCATCTTAGCTATGTTTCGTCTCGTTAAAGTGGCAGCTGTGCTGTCGCGTTTCGTGCGGTGTGTAAGGAGCCGGTGGTCTATGGAGGAAGGAGGAGGAAGGGGGCAACGCGGCTGTTTAACCTCTATGCGGATGTACAGGGGGGTAGGTAGTCATTAAAATGGCTCGGATCGCTCATTTGCACCCATATGCTTTAAAAAAGTGTCAGGTGATGTCGACGTCGACTACTTAACCTGGGGTACTCTATAGCATAAGAGGGCAAACGAGCAGTCAATTTCATAACTTCCGACGCCCATATATATACGCATATTCGCAGCTTCATTGCCCTTCTTCCCCTCTCCATGAGGCACCGGCTACTTACGCACCGCACGAAACGCGACAACAAAGCTGTCACTTTCGTCGTTTGTCGTGATGGCGCAATTTGGCTGTATGTATTCCGCGTGGCACTACCTCTTACTTTAATATTGTATTTAAAAAGGATGCAATTTTTTCAAATTAAGATTGTGATGAATTCAAGTATCCGAATCGGAGATTCCTCAGTATGTTTTCCAACACCATAAGAGCACACTAAATGGTCTTGAGTTAGAAAAACTTTTGTGTACATGGTTGGGTTTGAACTAGGACTTAGGGAATCATGAAACAAAGCCTTAACCCTTAGATTATCAAGGCTTTAAGTTTTTCAGCTTTTCCTTCAATTGTCTGACCCTTCCGCGATTTCCTTGCCTGTCCTTAAAAAAGGTTATAGAAAATGTCCAGTGTTAGACGGCCAAAAAACTGAACATGAATTAATTTAAAGTAAAACGTAAAGATATTAGTAAGAGGTAGTGCCGTGCCATGCAGTCGAAACGGGCCAGACCGGCGTGTTACCCCCCGTAATACGATAGAGGCTTTAACGCGTTTCGTGCGGTGTGTAAGTAGCCGGTGGCCCATAGAGCGGGAGGAGGAAGGGGCAACGCATGTATATAACCTCTATGCTCTACGTCCATAGATACCCATCTATGTGCATTGGACGTCATGAAAATGGCTCAGACTGGTCGTTTGCCCCCTTATACAATAAAAAAAATCATGGAGTCAGTGTTTGTGCTCAATCACCGCGGTTTATAGTCATTAAGGAGAGCATAAACATTCTCTAAGTCGATTACAGATTTCGAGAATCTCAGATTTTGATCACAAGAAACAATATAATTGAGACGGCAAAAAAGTAAAAAACAAGTTCTTTAAGCGTCGATGGTGTTTAGTGAAAAATAGTGGGAAAATGTTACCGTTGCGCCATCTGTTATTGTAAGCCACAATTACAATGGCTTAGGTAAGGGGATGGTTCGTATTCGGAACAGTTTAAGCGCTTCGCGCATAGATGGCGCTGTTTATAAATTTTTGTTACGCAAACTATTAAATTGGCTTTTATGACTTAACTTTAAACTCCAGTGCTGTATCGTATTAGGAATTTTTAAATTACGTTCGCTAGTCTAATAAAATAATTTAAAAATTTTCAGTGATGAAGTAGTCATTTTCCTATACATTTTCAGTTATTCCAATATTTGTTATAGTTTAAGGACGCAAACGAGTCATTTTCATGACGATGAAGTACGCAAACTAGGAGTCGGAGCCTATTTCATGATTAGCGACGCGCGACGCCTATAGAAGACCGCATAATGGTTATACTGATGCGTTTCCCCCTTCCTCCTCCCTCCATGGGCCACCGGTTACTTACACATCGCAATGTCAGTGTCACTTTACATTGGTATCGTGTAAGCGAGAGGTCTAGTCGTGCCGGTACAATTCGGTTGCACGCGTGCGTACAGCACTACCTCTTACTAAGGGTCCACTCACACCGAAAGAGCGGCGAAGCGCAGCGATGCGAAGCGACCCGCCCGGTAGGGAAGGCGCGCGGATTCCCGCGACTGCTCGGGAAGTCGCTAGAATGCTCCAGAAGTCGCGAGAATTCGATAATAAGTACTATAGTAAAGAAAATAAATTTGAAATTCACATGACACATAAACTGCGCTCCGCTTCGCTGCCCTTCGCCGCTCTTTTGGTGTGAGTTGACCCTAAAGCTTGTGCCATCTGCAATATTTTCTATGTTTAGATCACAGGTTCCCAAACTTTTTCGTCTAACGCCCACTTTGAAAATCAGTTACTTCGTATCGCCCCCTTATTAGTCATTACACCATGATTTTCAAAGACAATTATGTCGTTTCTGGCCCCTTACCGCCCCCTCTGAGCATCTAGTGCCCACAAGGGGGCGTTATCGCCCACTTTGGGAAAGACTGGTTTAGATGATAAAAATAATATATTTTGTTTTTTTCCAGGTACGTGTGACTTGGTTGTTTCTTATCGAAATGCGATCGTCAATCTATAAAAATAAATCTTCCATGTAAGTATGAATTTAGATACAAGAAATATCATCTCTACTGGGATTCGAATTTGGGTCAGTAAGCCCTTCCTGTAAAACTTATTCATTTTATATTATACACCTGCATAATTATAAGAGTTATAATTGTATATGATCTGTTGGAGCGCGAGTTAGAAACTATCCATGAGGCGAAAACATTTTTTTGGTTTCGCAATTAACATTATGAATATTTAAATTCAATGTGGTAAAATAAAAATTCAAGCTCCTTGTGATATTTAATACACAGGTATTACATCTATAGAGATACACTTTTGAAAATAAGAAATATTGAAAAGAAAGTATGCATATAAAGCGAGAAATGAGTTACAGAGTTATATTATTATTTTAAAACTTTCTGCACACACGTCTTTATTGATATGGCTGGGCTTTGGGTCACTGGCCCTTCTAGCTTAGCTTTCTAAGGGTGCGAACCTCTTCGCTGAAAATAAATATTTATTAGCCTTGTTGTAATGCATCGCATTCTAAATTGACGCTTCTATAAAATCTATTACAACGTGGACATAATTTTTTTTCGGGATATATTTATTATTATGTAACTACTTACAGATGTACACACAGACACACCTATGTGTGAGCCATTTCAATTTCATTCAAGTCTCTACAGTAGCAGCCGGAGAACATCCTACTAGTCCTATTAGTCCTACTAGTCCTACTAGTCCTACTAGTCCTACTAGTCCTACTAGTCCTACTAGTCCTACTACTCCTACTGGTCCTACTAGTCCTACTACTCCTACTAGTCCTACTAGTCCTACTAGTCCTACTAGTCCTACTAGTCCTACTAGTCCTACTACTCCTACTAGTCCTACTAGTCCAACTAGTCCTACTTGTCCTACTAGTCCTACTAGTCCTACTAGTTCTACTAGTATTATAAATGCAAAAGTTTGTAAGAATGTTTGTTACTCTTTCACACAAAAACTACTGAACGGATTTTCATGAAACTTTACAGTAATATAGCTTTCATATCAGAATAACATAATAAGTTAAAATTTATAGGGATTTCTTTTAATCCGAAATCCGATCCGATTTTCTCGCGGTTTATTTAAGTATTTTACTATCCCGACGTATCAGAAGCTTCACATC
>LUGF01002310.1:217142-233444 GCA_001625245.1 Calycopis cecrops
TGGGGTATCAAGTAGATATAGAGATCTATAATTGTGTCAATTTTATGTAAGTACACGGGCTTAAATTGTGTTAAATAATCTAAAAGGAATGATGATTTTTTTTTTCGCGGGTCCGGTGGCAGTGCATAAATGCATTTCGCATTTATGCACTGCCACCGGACCGAGGTTGAGGTCCAGTGGATGCGTGTGGGACTCCCGGATAGACCGAATGCCCACTAAAACCCCGCGGGTGCCATCGGCCGCCTATACTTAGCTGCCCCGGATCTGTCAGCAACAGAGCACCTCGGCGACTGGCCAGTCCCCCGTAAAGGACCGGGCTTCTCCACCATAGTGGGGCTAATCAGACAGCCTTGCTTAATGTATAATATGCTAGCAAAAACGAGAGATTTTTGAAGCCGGTATAAATATTTATTATATTTTATATTACCGTGGCCGTTCTCTGTACGAGCCGGTACAAAGCATGATTACATTTTTTCGATATTTAACTTGCTTTTAATACTTTCGGATTAACTGCAGGCGCTTATAGTATATGTGGCTTAATTTAATGGCTCTCGCTATTATCAACCTTATATTGAAATGACCTGAAGGTGAGCAACTTTTATTCAATATAGCGGACGCCCTCAACTTCGTTTACGTGAATTCGTTTTTACCGCAGTCAGTTTAAAAGTAGCCTATAGCCTTCCTCGCTGAATGGACTAACTAATACTGAAAGAATTTTTCAAATCGAACCAGTAGTTCCAGAGATTAGCGCGTTCAAACAAACAAACTCTTCAGCTTTATATTATTAGTATAGATGTGACTAGTAACTTCTTGTCAGTGGTTAAATTACGTACGTTACGTACGTCTATAAAATTAATCCATTCTTATAGTTTTTGAAGATAGTATTTTGAAATAAAGTCCATACAAAATACGCCAAAACTCCAGTAACCAAATGCAAGGATAGATATAGAAAACGACCGTTAGTTGATCCGTAGCAAATGACTGCAAGCGCTTCATATTTTTCAGTTCTATTTATTTACAGCTCACAGCTTTGGAATTTGAAATTCGTTTTGGGTGATTTAAACCGCTATTTCCGTGGATTTTTCATAGCGCGGCGCTTCAATATCCGATTGCATAGCATGTGACATAAATCTGTTTTGTTTCCTGTCAAAGATATATTTTTCGTTTTTCATTATGTCCGTATCGGTATACCAAATTAGGCTCTATTTTACCAGCAATTTTCAAAAACGGTTGCACTTATAAAATTAAAGTTTTATGAAACCTTTTTGTGGAGGAAAAAGGTTTCTTCTTCATTATCATCAGGCGGAGTTCTTCGTACGTTCCATTTAAAAACATTACATTTCATCTTAATATGGAAAACTCTTCTGTTACATAACGCTCAGCCGAAACTACTGAATGCATAAAGGGTTTAAGGATTAATGAAAGAGAACTCA
Source organism: Calycopis cecrops (assembly GCA_001625245.1). NCBI lineage: Eukaryota > Metazoa > Arthropoda > Insecta > Lepidoptera > Lycaenidae > Calycopis > Calycopis cecrops. The sequence goes on from LUGF01002310.1 coordinate 218,576, forward strand.
AATATAAAATATCCTGCTAATATTACAAATGCGAAAGTTTATGTTCGCTTGTTTGTTTGTTACTCCTTCACGTAAAAACTACGGTACCGATTTTCACAAAATTTAGCACACACACTTGGATTAACACATAGGATAGTTTTTATCCTGAAGAAATGTTCCTGTGGGATGCTTTGTGATGATTTACTGTTTTCCACGGAATCGAAAGTTACGCGGGTGAAACCGCGGGGCGCAGCTAGTTTAGTATAAATAGTTTATTTCGGCGATGCTTAAGATCATTTGAGCACGACCCTTGATTATCTAAGAAAAGGTTTCTAACAAGAAAACACAAAAAATGTTATGTATTGTACTGGGTATCTCGGTAGATAGCTGCATTTTCAGAGGCAAGATACAATAATGCACCTAAGTTACGCGGTAAGTGGGACCGAGCTGTAATCGTAAGTCGAATTCGCGTAAGTTGGGGCGTAAATGTATACAAAATGATTTTAACTTTTGAACTGGCACCGAAAGTTTTTTTATGATATACTATGATATAATCAGAATCAGAAGACATTAATAGTTGTTTTGACGAAGCAAGCTTAAAATAAAAATAAATAATAAGTCGTTTGACGATTTAAAGATGATCACATCTTTAAATCACTTAAATATCGCGTAAATCCGGGTTTGTGTAAGTCGAGGTAGTATAAGTCGAGGTATTATCTCCAAATAGAGAGGTTGTATCGACATTGAAACGTCTTAGCGTGCAGTTTGCATAAAACAGAAACATTTTCACTTACTTTGTAGCCTCTTTTTTTATAGCATAAAAGTTCAGATGAGTTCTTATACGAAATTTATTAGACCGAGGGCGTCGAAGGGAGAGGAGGCAGGAGGGCATCGCATCTGCGAATATGCGGATGTCTATGGTCGACAGACACTATGTCCATTGTCTTAGTTACATAAAGAACGATGTAATTATTTTGTTCAAAAGATTACAACTAGTAAAATATGTTTGCAATTTCAAATAGTCCATATAAGTTTTAAATGTCTGGATTTAAGTTCACTAAGTTTCGCAGAAGTTTTAATCGAAAATTGTCTCTTCTAACATTTTATTAGGTGCTTTAGTTTCAAATTTAACACTAGTAAAGTGGCTGAATATTTAGAGACAGATTTTACTAAAGAAAATAGAGAGAAATATATTGTTACTTTTGGAAGATATATAGTACATATTAGGGTTGTGTTCAACAAGATATGTCAAACCTACTAATATTATAAATGCAAGTATGAGTTTGTTTGTTACACTTTTACGCCAAAATTACTTAACCGATTATCATGAAACACACATATTTCTAGAGATGACATGACAGGAGCGACAGGAAGCACAGAAACATATTGTGGCAGATATTGGAATTCTATTGTAGTTCTATTTTAATGTTCTATTCTAATGTTCATTGATATTTATTTAAGAGCTTCAACAGGAGCGAAGTCGCGGGGAAAAGCTAGTGGTGAATAGATCTTAAACAAAAATAGCCATTGCCGATTTTTGTCCCAGTGATTACGTGATGATAGCTGCTTATAAAAATCGGTTACGGTCTCATTTTGAAGAGCTTGAGACGTAAATGCAGAAAAATGAAGAGAAGTAGAAGTATTATGAGTGCAACGTTGCAAAGCAGCCGAATTGGGCCGGCACAAGCGGGGAGGTACCTCTCGCTTACACGAGACCGGCGTAAAGTGACAGCTGTGCTCTCGCGTTTCGTGCGGTGTGTAAGTAGCCAGTGGCCTATGGAGGAGGTAGGAGAGCAACGCATCTGTATAACGTATATGCTTATGTTTATGGTTCGTGTGTCAGTAAGTGGTACATATTTGTATAACTGTGTAAGAAGCGAAGGTTTATAAAATCAATCCTACTCTCTCTCTCTCTCTTAATTAAACAACATACAATCCAATATATATCTCCCATATATCACCAATAATTATCTAGACCCAATTAGCACAGTATCAAGTGCAATTTATTCCATAAATAACCGTTTCCGATATCATTATAATTACCAATATTTCAATGATATGATTAATGCTAATTTGAAACATTGCCATTACTACGTGGTGATGTAAATTATGTTCAATATTATGTTTCCAGTAATTAATATCAGGATGAAATTTACTATCGATTTTACTTAGTTATCGCTTAATGCTACGCAATTAGCCCGAAAGATCTGAGTAAAACTGTCACGTTTTGAGCGGTTTCTTAGAGACCAGTGGCAATTGGGTGGACCGAGGTGAAAGAGAGAGAGTGAGAAACAGTGTGTGAGAGAGAAATAGAGAGAGAGAAGCATCTATAATATAAATAAGTTTCTGGGCATGCAGTTATGATAACGGTTCTACTTCTAACTATAGTCTCTAAAATGCCGCATATATTATATTTTTTATTAAAAGATAAAAGAATGTATAGGGAAGTATGTAGGACTTTTATTTCTATTATTTGTCAACATTGTAGAAACCTTAATTCAGAAACTGACAACGGTACGACATTTCACAAAATGGCTGCTGTTGTTCTGATTTTGTGTGTTGGTCGAGTAGACAGAGAAAAGATATATTTTTCCTCTGTCTATGGTTGGTCGCATAATACGGTCGCACAGGTTTACTATTTGATATTAAAATTTCACGAAAAAAGTTAGTAGGTTTTGGAATTACTAAAATCTCCGTTGCATAAAAGTGAAAGTTTCGCTAGGAACCTACTAGATATTTATCAATGAAATATTTTAATGTTGTTTAAATTAACGCTTGTCAGCACTTACCAGTTACATATTAAATTCTTATTTAGTTTGTGCTACTCGATCGACGTGCTGTTCGTTATAGCTTATAGTATCAAAAAAATAATACAATTTGAGCAATTTTCTTCTTGAAATATTGACAAGCATATATAGACAAAATACAGATTTGAAATAAAAATACATCAAATACATTATTTTTATCAGCGTCCTCTCTATAAAAGTAGTATCATACTTATATATTTCGGGTATACAATTGGCCAAGTAGTGCCATATTTTATAAAGCATCGTTACATGATGGTACTTCGAGGGCCTAAGGGACTGTAATCTAGAGATGATCCGGGGTTCTTATCGCAAAAGGGCCCAATGGAGCGATATATACTTTTACTTTTTGATATATACTTTTTTATACTACTTTTTATATAGTCTCGTATATACACTAGGTATATTTACCCAGCGTTTTCACCAGCGTAATTAAAACAATTATTTTTTTAAGATAAAAAGATTTTTTTCACATATCTTTTAAACCGTAGCCTACTAATATAAAATATCATAAAACGTATTTTTTATTAAAATAATATTATACTTGTAATTATGCCTTGTTTAAATCGATAGCACATGTTTAAACATTAGTGATTTTTATGCTGTTATGCATTTATAAAATTTAATATTGCATCTTTACATCTATATCTATATCTATACTATATAATAAATCTGTAGAAGGGTCAATTCTGTACATTGAAAATATTGAAAAAATAAATAGCAGGGTTTGTTACTGGATCGATACCAAACCCAAATATGCGATTTAAAAAAATTTTGTCTATCTGTCTGTCTGTCTGTCTGTCTGTATGTTCAGGCATCACGTGAAAACTAACGGTTCGATTTCGATGAAACTTGGTATAATTATACCATATTATTCTGGGCATAAAATGGGATACTTTTTATTCTGGAAAAATACGTAGAAAAAAAACAAATGCATCCACGTGAAGACCGGCACCCGCGCGGACGGAGTCGCGGGCGGAAGCTAGTTTTTTGCATAATAAAACTGTAGAGGGTACCACCGGCTACATACACTCCGCACCAAACGCGACAGCACAGCTGATACCGTACGCCGGTATCGTAATAGCCTTCTTGGTCGTGCAGAAGGCACTACCAAGAAGGTTTCGACTGCAAGCAAGCATACAGCGTGGTCACCTTTTACCATAATGATGAATATAATTTACGCCACCACATAATCATGGCGATGATTCAAATTAGCATTAATGATATCATTGAAATATTGCGAATTATAATGATATCGGAAACGGTTATTTATCAAATAATTGCATTTGATACTGCGCTAATTGGGTACTGGATAATTATTGGCGATATGTATCGCGATTGTATGTTGTTTAATTAACGAGTAGAATAAAATTGATTTTATAACCCTTCGTTTATTACATGGTTATACAATACAAAATTTCCCGTAAAATGTAGTGGCATGCATGCAGCTCAATTAGGCACGACCGGTGAGGTACCTCTTGCTTACACCACACCGGAGTAAAGACACAGCTGGGCTGCATGTCTATGGCCGTCAGTAGTCATGAAAATGGCTCCGCCTGCTCCTTTGACTCCCTACTACTACTTTAAAAAAATAAGCTGGGAATGGAACCCGCCGTGCACCACGAGACTAAAGTATCTGAAGCAGTGATGTGTAATAATTACGAAATAGAAGTGAAGCTTTAAGCTGTTCACGTAGTCTCTGTTATTTGTACGTACACGCGCGGCATACGAAGCTGAAGGTTTTATTTTTACAATAAACGACGCGACTTCAAACGCTCTTTAAGAAAGTATTTTTTTTAGTCGGGTGATTACTAAGCCTAGTAATAGTCCACTTATGACCATAAAGCTTCTAAAACGTCGTGCTTTACTACATAGTATAAAACAAAGTCGCTTTCCTCCTTCTGTGTCTGTATGCTTAGATCTTTAAAATTGCAAATTTGATGGAGGTTTTTTAATAAATAGAATGATTCAAGAAGAAGGTTCATATCTATACTAACTCCATTTTTGAAGTCCGAAATCCGAGCGAAGCTGCGGGTAGAAGCTAGAGATAAATAATGAAATAAACCGTCATAAAATCCGTTAAAAGTCGTTTTATTGTAATGAGCAATATACGCGTAAACTTGAGACATCAATTAACCTAGTATTTTTTTTTTTTTTTTTTTTATGATATAGGAGGGCAAACGAGCAGCCGGAGTCATTTTCATGACTACCGACGCCCACAAACATCCGCATAATGCTATACAGATGCGCTGCCCTTCTTTCTCCTCCCACCTCCATGGGCCACCGGCTACTTACACACCGCACGAAACGCGACAGCACAGCTGTCACTTCACGCCAGTCTCGTGTAAGCGAGAGGTACCTCCCCGGTCGTGCCGGCCCAATTCGACTGCATGCAAGCATGCAGTGCCAGTGTGGCACTACCTCTTACCAAAACTAATAGTAATCTTAGTAATAATAATAATAAAAAAATAATAATAATAAGAATTGAACTGTCTTAAAAGTCGTGGTATGGTTTTATGTAATGCCATACGAACTTTTATATTTTACTTAAATGAGCGTAATACAGACAAGGATATAGAGGCGAGCTATGTTAAAACTTTAGCGAGCTATTTAAAGAATGAATTTGTAGAACGTATATCATCTGATACGCCAAAGTGGCTCCACGATTTTCTCCCTCCCTGAAAGGAAATGTAATTTTTAATCCCAAAAATAAATTGGTTCCCATGGGATGTATATATTTTTATCTCATTGCAAGCATAATGGCGAGAAGGATATTAAATTTCCACTCAATAATCCAAATTCACGGTACTGGAGGGAATTTGGCTCACGTATAGATTACGATCTCTAACATCGTTTTAACTTTTCATCCTGAAGGCATGGATGATTATATTTCGCTCCACTGAAGGTGCGTTCAAAATTATACTATACTGCATATTAGCAAGAGATAGAGCCACGCTCCATGCAAGTAGCCGAATTGGGCCGGCACGACCGGGGAGGTACCACTCGCGTACACGTAACCGGTAAAATGTGACAGTCGTGCTGTTGGGTTTCGTGTGGTAAGTAGCCGGTGGCCCATGGAGGGAGGAGGAGGAAAGAGTGCAGCGCATCTGTATAACTCATATGCGGATCTATATGTCGGTAATCTTGAGAATACCTCTTTGTTTCTTATTCTCCTCATTTTTGCCTATGCCATGGTACATATAAATATGTTTTAAAGAGAACCATTCAAACTAGAGGAAGAAATAAAAAGAAAATCGGTTGATTTCATAAATTAAATCAAAGATGAAGAATCCCAGCGCCCACAATAGTTATAAAAATAGGTCTCAACTTTTAAACAACTCTCGAAGTTTGGAAGCTTCAATTATAGATCTGGAAGGTGTATGAAATTGTTGAACTTTTATTAAACTGCAGTAATATTTTCTTATCCTACTGTGCAATGCAGAGGATGTTCACACTATGTGCTATCTGGAGTACTTAGACTTGGAGTAACGCTAGTCTAACTTAGAACTTGTCAGTATAGTGGTAGGTCTTAGTGGAACAGATTCCATTGTTACTATTAAGGGTCTTATTCCTTTAATTTAATTCCACAAGTCACCATTATAGTGTCAACTAGCTAGTCAGTACATAGCTCTAAGTACCACTTATACGCTTTCAGTAATATAATATGATGAGGTCAAAGGAGAGTAGAGACAACATTTTATCTGATAGCTTATTCTAGTATGTATCTATATGAATGTAAAATATATCCTTTTTTTTACTGGTTTAGGGGGGCAAAGGAGCCGACGGAGACATTTTCATGATCGACGACCATAGATATCTGCATAGAGGCTATACAGATGCGCTGCCCTCTTTTCTCCTCCCACCTCGATGGGCTACCGGCTACTTACGCACCGCACGAAATGCGACAGCACAGCTATCTCTTTACCCCAGTCTCGTGAAAGCGAGAGGTACCTTCATGGTCGTGCTGGCCCAATTCGGCTGCAAGCGAGCATGCAGTGTGGCACTACCTCTTACTAAATACTAATATCCAACTAATCATAGTTTCAGATTATTTCATCAACGTAGTTATGAAGCCACAAAAAGTAACGACCATAATTACGTATAAGGTTAGCGATAGAAATTACTAGAATACTGTTGCTTAAATACGTTGTATATTAGCACCTATCTCTTTTAGCATAAGGTCGATTTTAGCTCACAACTATCTAGTCATATATTAACTTCGCCAATTCTTTGGACAAAATGTTCTATTCTTATTTTGATTTTGAAATTTTAAACTTCGAACCCCAATTTAAATTAGGCGGTTAAATAAAGTCATTAGGGATTAAAAATAAACATCTTATTTCGTTTTAAATATACATAAGAATATTTGGCTAGCTTGTTGGCAGGCAGGTTAATTGGACCTTGCCACTAGTGGTACCATTATTTTATGAGAGGATCGAGTAGTAGGGTATATTGTATGCAATTAATCCTCCCGGTAATGTAATAAAAAAAACCCTATGGGTCTGTTTGTAAGCTTATGTTGCAGTAAAAATAGTATTTGTTGATTTCACTTTCATTGCTATTTAAACTTCACTACTGTGGTCTAGACCACACACATTTTTTATGTATTTCCCTATTTCCCCGCTTTAGTTTCATTGTGAATATTTAAATAAAACTATTTGTTGTAACATTCAATGTAACAAATCAAAGTAAATTATGATTTTATTTTGATATTTCTAAGGAATCAAATATCCTGCTAATATTATAAATGCGAAAGTTTGTAAGGATGTTTGTTACTCTTTCACACAAAAACTACTGAACGGATTTTCATGAAACTTTACATTAATATAGCTTTCATATCAGCATAACATAATAAGTTAAAATTTTGAATAATTTTTGAAGTCCGAAATCCACGCGGGCGAAGCCGCGAGCAGAAGCTAGTCAAATATAATGCAGGTGAAATCTCGGGGCACTACCAAACATCAAATCACCTATTTGATAACGTCAACTGGAGTCAAACCCGCGACCATTAGCAGAAAGCTGAAAATACTTACCGACAGCGCCAGTCGGCTTAACAAACTTTCCTCTAGTAGTAAAAGAAAGTTTTCCCCGTCGTAGATTTATAAGTGTGGGGCGGAGGGGGTTGCGCCCCCAACCCCCACCGGCGCCCGCGAGTTGAATTTATGAAACACATTCGCAAAACTTATTTATAAGGGCTATTATTTGTAATAAGCGGTGGTGAAAAATGGCGACAATTCATTTCGTATTTTACTAAGTCTTAAATAACCTGTAGCAGCTGGTCTTGTAATGCTTATTAGAAGAAATAATTAATATATTTATTTATATTGTAAATGCGAAAGTTTGTATGTTTGTGTACTTGTTTGTTCGTATGTTACTCCTTCACGCAACTTGGATTTTTTATTACACATAGAATAGTTTTATCTCGAAAAAATATTACCGTGCGATTTACGCAGGTACCGCGGGGCGCAGCTAGTTTATTTATAAACTTAATTAAATTTTTTGCTGCTGCATTGCAGCTGAATTGGGCGGGAAGGGCCGGAGAGGTACCTCTCGCTTACACGATAGGAGTAACAGCTGTGTTGTCGCGCTTCGTGCTGTGCATAGGTAGGCGATGATGACAGGTAGACATGTCTGCCATCGTAATCATGAAAATGGCAGCGGCTGATTGGAAAAAAATAATAATTTTGTAATGTGAATCCTACTAATATTATAAATGCGAAAGTTAGTATGTTTGTTTGTTTGTTTGTGTGTGTTGTTTGATTGTTACTCCTTCACGCAAAAACTGCTGAACCGATTTTCATGAAATTTGGCACACACAGAAGGAGTAACTTGGACTAATAAATAGGATAGTTTTTGTCTCGAAAAAAATTTCCTATGGGATGTCATAGGATAATTTTCTATTTTTCCACGGGATGGAAATTTACGCAGGTCGAACCGCACATCTTCTCATAATTTTATTTAACTTGATTCCGCCAGCTGGTCCGCCCACGAGGATTTCGGACTTCAAAAATTGAGTTATTATACATTCATACACCTTCCTCTTGAATCACTCTATCTATTAAAAAAACCTCATCAACATGTGTTGCGTAATTTTGAAGGTCTAAGCGTACAGAGACACAGACGGCGGAAAGCGACTGTTTTATACTATGCAGTGAGTATACAATATTGTAAAATCATGTTTGTTTGTTATTGTTTAATTTGTTCTTAGCTGAGGTTCGCTAGGCATTAAAATAACTAAAAGAGAAAGAGTTTTCAATTTCTTGAGATTAGAATACATGTAGGTACCTGTTATAGATAAATTTTAAGTGAAAGTCGTGAAATATGATGGGGGACCTTTTTCCAGGAGTGATCTTATCTTTCTATTTGTTCTCTTATCTTTTCTTATCTATTCTTACCAGGCTAACCTGCATATCTGATATTGCGGATGTGTATGGATGGCTGTAGTTACCTAGTGCGAAATCTTTTGCCCTATAACGAGATAGATAGATAGGTTTCATTTATTTCTACTAAATAGCACCACATCTTTGCTTGGAGAAATTGAGATAAAGAATCTGTAGTTGATGATTTTGGAAATAAACATTATTGTATTATTGTTTAGTATTGTACATTCACGACATTGACGACCAGGCTGGCGCAGTCGTACAGGGCTCGGATAAGCGGAGCATGTTGCGCCATGGATCGCGGGTTCGAATCCCGCCTTGGTCATGGATGTTTATTTATGTATTATATCTATTTCTATAATAAAAATCTTAAATATATGAAACAATTCTAAAATTTATATAAAATATTAAACATATTTCCGTTGTCTAATTCCCGTAACACAAGTCCTTACGGTACTAAGCATAGGACTAGACTAAAGTAGTGTGATAAGTACACCTTTGTAACAACTGGGGCCCCTTATATCAGAAACAAAATTTAAAATCTAATAATAATAAATAATCTTACTCTTACCATCTTGAAAAAAATAATATTATCTCTGGCCCTTCTTCAATTCAACTTTAAAATTTTTCCTTATATGTTTATAAAGCTTGTTTCTAAGCTGCAAGTGTTTGGCTCGACGAAAAACAAGCGCAAATCGATATCGCGGGGCGAGCTGTTTAACTAAACATAAATACACCGTGTCTTTGACTATCGATTGTAAAACTTCTCGACACTCGACGTACTTTAAAGATTAGTTGGTATCTTTGGTAGTCATGTTGCCCTGGTCGATTTATACGGCAATTTTATAAAACTAGATGTGTCCTGCGGTTTCACCCATGTAAATCTATCCTAAGGACCTTAAAAAGTAATTAGTAAGTCCAGATAATATATATCCATGTCATTTCCATGTTATCTTTCGTGTATTAAGCTAGTAATATACTTAATTAAACGATGATTCTTATTCCTTATGGATAGAACCCAAATTTGAAACCTAGGTCACTCATGTAAGAAGATGTTGAATAGACCAGAAAGTTATCTTTGCCTGGTATTTTTCTTTATTGCTTGGGGCGACAAATATACAATCAAAGGTAATTTCTAACAATTAACATTAGTTTCACACAGATGCGTTGCTCTTCTTCAGGCTATCACGTATGGAAAACGATAATATAGATATCGCTTAACAACGGTACCATTTTTTCGCGATAACCAACAAATCTATGCTAATATTTTGAAGAGGAAAGATTTGTTTGTGTGTTTGTATGTAATGAATTGCCTCCGAAAGTACTGGACCGATTTCAAAAATTCTTTCACCATTTGAATGCTGTATTATTATAGATTAAGTAGGCTATTTTTACAACGGGAAAATGCTTAATTCCTATGGGAAAACGGGTAAACTTCTAAACGGCTGAACCCATTGCGTTAAAATTTTATATGGATATTTTGATGGTTTCCTGAATGCTTAAAAATATAATTGAATCCAGTAGGTGGCGCTGCTTTCAGTATGTCAACTACTAAACGTCTTGACCGATTGGTTCGAAATGTTGTATGTGTATTTCCATGAATGCGCCCACGAAGGTTTCTTAGTTGGTACGACCAATTTTCGACAGATGGCCACGATTATTCGAATGAATTTTATATATTGCTATGATAGTCCATGCTGACGTATCTCTTGGTGGCGTAGCAACGCGCGCACGGTACAGCTAGTAATAAATAACTAAAGAGTGTGGTTTTAATCCATCATAATGCATAGAAAAATTTACGTTTAATGAACATCGACGCACTTAACAACAGCTACGATACCTCTGTAGATGTGCTACGAGCGGGCTACAACCCTCTACGCCAGCTGCTACGAACGTAGCGGTTGTAGCTGCTTGTAATAAAATATACCCGATTTAGTCCAAACAAATATGGCATCAGTTATAAAGTGTCAGAAGTGTTTATATTAAGTTACAAAGTGTTATAAATTGTCAAAGTGTCAGTGTCACTTGAAACACCAATAAAATAATATGAGTACGAAATACCCCACTTAATAGACTTCTAGACTTTTAAAAGCTTTAAAGCTCATTTTACGTGTTACTACTATTGTGTCAACTAGCTTTGTAGACACGAACCTTTTAAATACCACATCTATTTATTCTAAACGAAACCTGTAAAACTGACATTTAAAGTTTATATCCCACTTAAGTCGAGGAGCCAGGCAGGGACTCTAATACGAACCTGTGAATTCGGCCTAAGTCTCATGTTTATAATAATAATAATGTCGTCCTAACCGAATTTCGGCTATAGCGGCCCTCTCTATAGAGACGAGCCATCTGCGCAGGACATATTATTTGTAGTGCACAAGTGTGCGCGCAGTCACAAGTGCACTCTCTATTCTCTCATTCTCATACTCCGATGGGACGTCAGTCCGACACGATCGGAGAGAAATTATTCGCAGGACCGACGGCTTAACGTGCTCTCCGAGGCATGGGGATGTAACACCACCTACTTCCAGGCTCCGGACTGTTATTGGAAATTGAAAACTTCCGAATTTTTGGAAACAATTTTTGGTTGTCCGGTTCGATTCCCGGGTAGAACCCAGGACCTCACATCTGTGGTGGAACAGGCCTACCACTGGATCACGAGGCATTATAATAATACAGGCGTGTCAAAGCCATAATCCGCCAAACTTCACCTATATTCACCTCAATGATATTGTTGAGAGAACAAAGTTAGTTCAATCTTGGTTATTGGGTGTAATATCTTCAGCGCAACGTTCTCGTCCCGGTAGCGTCAGCAGCCCACGTGCGCGACTCGTTTGTCAACTCTTTTTAGAAGCCATTTTGTAGCGTCAGCAAAAACATTTGCATAAATATATATATTTTTTTGTAGTATAAATGGGAAAACGAGCAGTCGGATCCTTAAAAAACTACAGACGCATACTATCTGCATATCTCTCTTCCTTCCTCCCCTCCAGTGGATCTCACAAACAACACTATACATGATGGTTTTATACATGGAGCTAAAACAGCTCTGTTTTAGCTAGATGGTTTCATATATATAGGTTTACTTTTGGTCACCTGCCAAATTTTAAGATAAGGAAGTAAACACCACTCCAAGGGTGTGATTTAAATTCTATCGTCTTATTATAATATTACGTTAAATAAAAACCGATTTGGAATGCTCCTTGAAAATACAGCGATCGTTGTTCGCACATGAAATGTATCGACTTCAAAGACAGTAGTGACGCTGGCCGATCTCGTCTCGCGAGTCGGATGCCACGTGGTGGAGCAAAAAATATGTTTATAATATGGGCAAAGTAATTGTACCTACCTACCTAGTAATTATTTTTTTATTTCTTTTTATTTCATAAATCGAATGTATTATTGATGATATGATGAACTAAGCCTGAAAATTTGGCCGGTGACCAAAAAGTAACCCTGTATACATATATGCGTTGCCTTATTTCAGCCCATCTCCCGCACGAAACGCGACAACACAACTATCATTTTACGGCAGTATCATGTGACTAAGAGGGTCATATCAGCAATTCGGTACTGAAACATGGCATTACCTCTGCAAAAACATCTGTAAGCCAATATTCTAAGTAACATTTCCCATCCGTAAATTCGACGGTATCATTCTCCCCCAAGAGCACATAGACCCGTCAGGTCCTTGATCACGTGCTGTCCGGAATATCAATCAGGAAATAAAGAGCACGTGCGCTCGTGGACACACTTGGGCATCTATAAATTATGCGGCGTATTTGGCTCTCTTGAGAACATCTCAGAATAAGTTTTCTTCGTAGATACAACCTATAAAAACTACTCATTACTTAAAACATTAGGGGGCCCCTTGGAAGGGGGGGGGGCAGGGGTGGCAACGCATCTGTATATAAACTATGCGGATATCTATGGGCGTCGGTAGACATGAAAATGGCTCCGATTTCTCGTTTGCCCTCTTGTACTATTAAAAAAAATTAATAACTTATGTAGAAGAGGCGACTACTGACTATACATCTACATAGAGGTTTTGTTGCTTCCTTCCTCTTCTCTTCCCTGTCAATGGGCCACGAAACTTTTCATCTCTTACACACTGCACGAAACTTGACCACATACCTGTCACGCAGTGTGTGACTGAGATGTCCTGCTGGCCCAATGCTACAATGGCTTACTATGTGGCTTGTGTTGTTTAGCGCATATTTTCTTTACATATAATCATCAAAAAGTAATCACATTCGCCTCCAGTTTCATTTAAAAATCCAATTTAAATCTTCTGATAAATAAATAAAAACAAAGTTTTTTGCTGACGCTCCGCCCGAAGCAATACGCGGCGTATCTCGCGAGTTCTGCAGTCTGTACACAGCACCCGAATTTATATTCATTGTAAATAACCCACTCGCGAACATGCCGGGGAATATATATTAAAAACGCTGAGCAATCTGTCTCCGGTCTAAACTCAATGTTTATAGAAGGGTTGGCGTTCAAACGTGGCATGGGTTATCGGAAAGTTATAGTGAGTATATGTCCTATTGAATATATAAGTAGTCGTCTACTTTGTGGTCTGGTGGTTAGTAAGAGCGTTGAAGTCAAATTGGATTGGGTAAATAGAGAAGTCGATTATTTAAAGCCGTAAAGTAAAGAAGTGTGTGCTTTAGACCACACAACTGAAGTAAAACTGAAATATTGATTTTAATTACCGTATTTACAATGACATAATATGTCATATGATATTTATTTTTAAATACAAAAAAGTTTCACTTAAATCGAATTTGAATGACAACTTCCACTGACCTCGCCCGATGTGTGATTTTCGTTCTGTTTATGAGTCTCCATTGGCTCATTGGATAAATAAAAGCCTTATTTGAAATTACAAGCAGTACAATCACAAAACAAAAAAAAATAGGAGAAGTCGATGGCACAGAGTATAAAAAGAATATCTTAATTTACAATAATTAGTTAAGATATCAAGATATATCTTAACAACACAATACGTGTGTATATTATATACTTATGTGCTATTGCAACGCAAATGGGTGAGTTATTCAGTGAATATCCAGTAGAAGCTAGATCTACTGATTTTCAGTTAATGGCTGTTGTATTGGTAATTTTCATATGTTTAAAAGAGCCTAAAAATGTGACATTTTAAATATTATTTAAATGTAGACTGAGTTATCCATACGGTAAGCATGTCTAACTCAGAGAAAAATGTTTTGAGTTCCAATCGCATAGGCGCAACTGGTTAGCATACCACCACTTTGCTGTAAAGAATTTCAAGATAGTTTTAAGTTTTCTTCTATCCGCAGTCCCAAGACTTGTTTTATGAGAGCATGCACTCTATATTACTAAACGTATATTACTTACGTATCTCTCTTCTCTATATCTATACATATAAAACTCAAACGTGACATAGCCATCTATCAACGCACAGCCCAAACCACTGGACAGATCAAGGTGAAATTTGGCACCCAGGTAGATGTTACGACGTAAGCATCCGCTAAGAAAGGATTTTCAGAAATTCAACCCCTAAGGGGGTAAAATAGGGTGATGAAGTTTATATGGATTTCTTAGAAATTAACCGTTTCAGTGCGGATGACACGGCAGCCGTGTCATACGTTTCTTTAACGTGTGGCGTATGACACGGGAGCCGTGTCATTTTTAAATCGATTATATCTCCCTCAAATTACA
>LUGF01002310.1:261354-274398 GCA_001625245.1 Calycopis cecrops
AAAAGTCTTGAACGTACAAAGATAAGCTGTGGTCCTTCGATTTTTTTTTTGAGATAAAAAGAAAATTATGTTCAGATTGTAATCTATATTTGTGTTATATGGTATCTCAATTCCGTAAGGATTTTTTGCTTGAGAGAGTTTAAAAATACATAAAATATAGGAACTAGCAGATTTTTTTTTGCTAGTAGGAGATAATCAACCGCAATATTCAATAAAATATGCCTATACATGACGATGGACGAAGATTGTTATCACCTACAATTTTAATGATACGAAAATCCCACTTGAGATAAGAAAAATTCGACGCAAGTTTGTTGGCTTTGCGTGTTCTGCATGAAACAGACCCAAAAAGTTCTCTCCTAAATACGCAAGCGTTAAAGGGGTGGGTAAATACTTTCGTCCCATACTGTTTCAGTGTAACAAACCTTAGTCAATATTTTACAATATCAACGAAGGTGACCTGCTGAATTTCAGTTCTTCAGGTCTGGGTATTGGAACTAGGTAGTGGTATAACAGTTTTATTAAAACTTTTTTACTTTGATTGTGTGATTGTAAGACCATAATATGACTAAAGTTTATTACATCGTGCGGTGTGTAAGTAGCCGGTGGTCTGTGGAGGTGGGAGGAGAAAGGAGGGCAGCGCATCTGTGT
The DNA here is from genome assembly GCA_001625245.1 of Calycopis cecrops. Lineage (NCBI taxonomy): Eukaryota > Metazoa > Arthropoda > Insecta > Lepidoptera > Lycaenidae > Calycopis > Calycopis cecrops. The sequence continues at coordinate 262,006 of LUGF01002310.1, forward strand.
GGTTTCTATACGGATGTCTATGGGCGACGGTAGTCATGAATATGGCTCCGACTGCTCGTTTGCCCCCCTAACCTATACCTATACCATAAAAAATAAAACATATACCAACTGTTGCGCCTACTTAAGAAAAGAGTATTGGTTTAATTTGTGAAGTTCGTAGATGGATTGTTCTTATTACTCCTCTGTACCATCATAAATATGAATGTTTTGTCTGTACGACCTTTATAATAGAATCCTAATCTATGCATTTGGTCATACATTGATCTTTACCAAAGTTGTGCTGGACTGTAGAGCACACGAAGGTTTCTGAGTAAGCATTTTTGAAATTTCATCAATTCAATGTGAAATTAGGGATTACATTTATTAACTACTAGCTTCCGCCCGCGGCTTCGCCCGCGTGGATTTCGCATCATAAAAATTCCTATAAATTTTAACTTATTATGTTATTCTGATATGAAAGCTATATTACTGTAAAGTTTCATGAATATCCGTTCTGTAATTTTTGTGTGAAAGAGTAACAAACATCCTTACAAACTTTCGCATTTATAATATTAGTAGGATGTGATACGAATAAAACCGCGGGGCACAGCTAGTTGTGGTACAGAATAGGGGTCATTCGTGTCTATTTCAAATGACAGAAGTCGCGTCAAAGCGAGATCTTCACCCGACGAGCTGGAGACGTGCTCCACTCCACGAAGTAGGTTAACAGCGTGCGAGCTTCTCAACCATTTCGGCTGCATTCATTTCATTTGCGAAACACTGTATGGAAATTAATGAAGAAAAAGTATGTGAGGATAATTGGACACGAAGAAAAATTCTAGACTCAGAAGGTTGTGTCAGGAATTGCATGTCGTCAGACAAAATATTATGTTATTATCATCTGCGTTCTGCAGTCGTACCTTTATAAGTTTCTATTCTTATGAAATATACGGATAAGAAGTCTAAATATATTATATGCTAGCACCTTAATATCTTAATCAACAAAAGAAGGCCCCGATTATGGCTGTAGTTTTTCAACTTTTCGACTACTAGATCTGGAAAATATTCTTTTTTGGAACTAGCTGCGCCCCTCGGTTTCACCGCAAGTCAAGTTTGAAGTAAATTCATGCAGTACTTTTTCAATTTAGCCCGGACATACCTACAGACAAACAGAAAAAAAAACTATATTTTTGGCCCCGTTATGATTGTAGATCACGCCCAAAGTATTCTTTTAAAAAATATTCAATGTACAGTTTTGACTTTATTACGATTTTAGTATATGTATAGATAGCTGCACCCCGCGGCTTAACCTGCGTAAATTTCGATACCGGGAAAATAGAAAATCATACCATGGCATCCCAGAGGAACATTTTTTCGGGATAAAAACTATCCTATGTGCTAATCCAAGTTACCCTCTATATGTGTGTCAAATTTCATTTCATCAAATTTCAAATCGGTTTGTCAGTTTTTTCGTGAAGGCGTAACAAATAAACAAAGAAACACATAAACCTATGCGTTTATAATATTAGTAGGATAAGTAGGACCTGCCAATTATTGTTGCACCGTTTAGTTAATAAGTTTAAATATTTACCTCAGTACTCATAATCAACCTTCAGCGTAATTAGAATATCTAGATTTCGCGAAAAGTAGTAGGTACTATAATTACTACAGTGAAACAGTCCAAGTTTTTGAAATTTTCTCTAAGGAGCAATTAAAACGCAATTATAAACGAACGGATGCGCGGTATTAAATAAAAATGCGTAATGAAATTTCAAACAGCTATAGACCAATTTTCTTATCGTTTTTTTTTATAGCATAGGAGGCAAACGAGAAGTTAGGTCACCTGATGTAAAGTGGTCACCAACGCCCACAGTACATTACACAGTACACACAGTACAGTACAGTACAGTACATAGACATCCGTAACACCAGAGGTCTAACAGATGCGTTGCCGACCTTTGTTGAAAGAATAAGTTTAAAGGACATGGAGGAGGAGGACAGGACTACCAACTCACATATCACAGATGTTATACAGATGCGTGGCCTTCCTTCCTTCTTCACCCCTCTACCACCGGCTACTTACACTCCGCAAGAAAAGCGACAGCACAGCTGTCACTTTACGCCGGTCTCGTATAAGCGAGAGGCACCTCCCCGGTCGTGCCGGTCCAATTCTGCTACATGCATGCAGCGTGGCACTACCTGTTTCTCACTACACTCCTTGACTCTACGCTTACGTCACGCCTTTACATCCAACTGTAAAATCATGTTCATTCTTAAGAAAGAGCCTTCCAGAATAAGCGTTTTGAGCCGCGCGTAGGCGATCGCGCGTTGCCGAGATACTAGACCTACATATTATGTTGCTAGATGCGTTTACTGTTTTAGTAAGAGGTAGTGCCACACTGCATGCTTGAATGTAGCCGAATTTTCCGGCACGACCAGGGAGGTACCTCTCGCTTACACGAGACCGGCGTAAAGTGACAGCTGTGCTGTCGCATTTCGTGCGGTGTGTAAGAAGCCGGTCTATAGAGGTGGGAGGAGAAAGGAGGTAAGCGCATCTGTATAGTCTCTATGGAGTTGTCTATGAGCGTCGGAAGTCATGAAAATGGCTCGTTTGCTTCCCTATACCATTAAAAAAAATACGTACTGTCGCGACTCGACCATCGCGTAAATGGTAAATCTGGACAGGCTTTTAAAAGTAAACTGCAGTTGCGTTTTGGACCTGACGCAGTTTTATGTGTACTGTAGGCAACAAACAAGCATGTATTCGTACTTATATGCTGACAGTACATTGTATCGTTGTTGATATACTGTTCAAAGAACCCATTCCATTTATGGGACTCACCTCTAATTTAATTTTTAACCGCCTGCCATAAATGTGTTGGTCAGTTTATTTAGGTTTTATAGGAGAGCGGTATAACGACTGTCCTGCTGAAATACGCTGACCCCGTAGATCTCATATTGATGGTGTGGGATGGGTTTGACTGTGATGCTGTTTATTGTAGTGAAAAGTTAGCGTCAGCAAAAATGCTACACGTAGCACTGAATAGTTGAGCTACGATATCTCGTAGCACATGTAGCACTGAAAATTGGAGCTCCGACATTTCGCAGCGCTTGTAGCGTAGCGTAATAGAGTTATGAGTTTGTACTACTAAATACAAGTAATTATTACTTGATATTGTTTTATTTGCGGTCCCAATTCAGCGTCAGATCCGTAAAGCTTAGGGACCTTAAGATAATTTTTTACCCATGAATGGAGCCTCTTCTTAACTCCAAGGTTTCCGAGCCGCAGACCTTAAGAATTACTATTTTAATTGAGTTAACGGAACTCTAAAAACAAATAGAAAAACGTTTCCACTTGAAACACTTCATTAGTTCGCGATGTGTGAAATTAATGAAAATAAAATGTTAAACCGCACACGAGCTCTTATTAGCGCAATCGCCTCGAGCGTGTTCGTGCTTTGAGTTGAAATTTTCAAGTGTTTAAACGTTTCCTGTTATTAGTGCTAAGTGATTTATAAGTGACTTTATAAATGATTTTATAATTTCATAATCAACAACATAAGAACATTAATACATTTATTGACACAGGGATTTGATATGATATAGGTATGTAAGCTAGCCTTACTATGTGATAGAAATGTATGATTGTCTTTATACACGGCCGTGCGGGCGAGACTAGGCTGACTGGAGTAATCAATCCAATCTTGCCCTAAGTAATGAATGATATTGATAAACATTTAATAAGCAATATATTTTATTACAGTTCCATTGAACAAGCACGATTGGAAAATCTCTCTAACATGAATGTTTGCTTAAGATGTATTTTTATAACAGAGGAAGACAAAGTACAATGCACTGTCTAAATGAAAAAGCAATTTAAAAACTGCAAAGAGTCGGATTTAAAACCCCATATCATCCAATAACCGTATGAGTGCGTAAACTTTAAATACAGCTTGTAAAAATCCTTAGAAATATACAGCAATATGTGGTTCCAACAAGGTACATGAGTAAAAGTTATTTTTTCACAAGTTTTTTTTTCAGGATAAAACATATTTTAGGCTATTTCAAACTTTAATTTATACTGTGCTAAATTGCATTAAATTATAACCATGCTTTGGAGTGAAAGAATAACTGCAATGACTAGGACTAGCAGGATATCCGGTACAATATTTAAAGAGTATTTCTTATTTTTATACCAGTAATATCTTAAGAAATATACAGAGAATATCTTTGGAAATATATCCTTGAATACAGACGTTATTTTCCATATCATTCCCCCTTTGGACGTCCGTGAAAGACTGCGTGACTTTCAAATTTCTTTGACCGCATCATATCACTGGGGAAGATTTATCTTTCCCGAATTACGAATAAGGATATTGACCCTACATATATGCGAATAAATTGATGTCTCCTTTTTATCCAACTGGGTTAGAATGTGTGATGTTTTTCAACTGTATCTATTGAGTGTATATATGTACGTATGTAAATAATATATATGTTTGTATGTTTGTTCATTTCTATGTCTTTTGCTGTATCCTTAACGGCTGGAAGGTATGATGACAGCGTGAAGTTATGGCAGTATTTTCGCGTTACGTACGACTTATGAAAGAAAAAAAAAGAAAGAAAACGCTCTATAGGCTGGAGGAGGATAACGCATAGCTGTTGTGTGCATGTATATGGGCGTAGGTAGTCACCAAAACGCTCTGGCTGCTGTCTGCTATCTAATAAACAAATTGAATTGCACTTTATTCTACAGTTTTATATAGCTTACTTTGTGCCTTGTTTGATACTTCATGATTGCGTTTCGAGCCGGTCTAGGAAGAACAAACAGAAGAACAACGTCTAAAGAATGACTAAAGAATAACTAATTGCTTAATGGTAAATTCTATATTACCTTTTCATGTAAGATATGGCCGGCACTTTACTAGTTACTACTACATAGATACCGGCGTATAGCGACTGCCATGTTGTCGTGATTTGAGTAATTGGTTGCCAACACATCTATATGACCGTTATCTAGATGCCTACGAAAACTATTAGAAAAATAATTAAAGATTGGAGAAAAGGAACGAAACAGGATTAGCTCCATAAAATCTAACGTTAAATATAAAGAGTTCAATTCCAAATACAAGAACCCATTCAATCAATCACCGGTCTCGGTCTCGGGCGTCTCGGTCTCCATTCATCATCGTTAACGTTGTGCCAACTCATTCGCTCGGTGTTAATACAAGCAATTCATACTTAAGTCTAACGGGAATTATGTACAGTCATTTTCATTTTTGATATTACATCAACGATATTGCTAACTACTCACCTAAGTGGCGTTCTATTTGGATTAGCTTTTTAACTAGAAATAGGATAGTTGGGAACATTAAACTGGGTATGTTAAAGTATATTTTGAGCAGTTGGGTTAATATTTTTTTGTTGTATGGATTATAAAACAATCTTTTAGTCTCGCGTATAAAACCTTCCGTGGCAAATAATTTGTTACGTCTCGTAACTTAAAAAAAAAACAAGTTTTAAACTTTTCCTAAGTTCAGATTTTCGGACACGTTTTCATACTTTTATCTTATTTTATTTGTGTCCATAATTTGTAGGTTTCGGCTAATCGTTGATCCTTCCAATATTATAAATGCGAAAAATTTATTTAATTTGTTCCATATTCTGTGCGGGTTTAATTTATCTTTAAGACAAGAAAGTAATTTGAAGTATGACCATCTCTCTTCTACCGGAGGCATTATAAATATTGAAAATGATGTTGATAGAATAAAGTGTAATTAAAGTTTTATCCGCTGGCAACACAGTCGACGCGGCATTTTCGAGTTAAACATCTGAGTTGGCAACAATTTGTACGAGCTAATTGGCTATTACTCGGACGTACGACTTCGTGGTTGTACTAACTACAATATGTAGCGGACTACCATCACAAAACCCAGAGACACTCTAAATACCATCTATATACTGGTTGGTTCGCCACAGTTCGATTCTTGGTGAGTGAACAAGGGAACCTCTAATAATGGTTGTTACCTAGAGATGCAACTGTAGTTAGCTGATTGTTGATTTGATTAAATTGAGAAATTTTTAATTTTTTTTTATTTAAATTAGAGCCACAATAATTATTACTGTCAAAAATAAGGATAAAATATCGTTCATTAGTGCCTACTTATTACTGTTTTAATTTTATCTGAGGTAGCGCTTTGCGAATTGGGGTCGAGCGTGACCGTTATGCCGTCGCGTTTTGTACAGTTTGTGAGTTTCAATCCATTGTTAGGGACGAAAGAAGGTGAACAACACAATTGCACTACAATATGTATAAGTGTGGGTCGTTCAGAGTCCGATTGCTTATTTGCCCCTTATATTTTATAAGACACATATTTTAAGAGGTACAAATTAGTAAAAATATAATAAGTTTACTAATTGTATAATTGTGGCCCATGGAAGTGAGAGGAGAAAGAAGGGCAGCGCATTTGTATATTTATGCGGATGTCTATGGGCGTAAGTTGTCATGAAAATGGCTCCCACTGCTCTTTTGCCCCTCTATGCCATAAAAAAAATAATTGATACAATTCGGTTTTATATGCAGACAATATGTTAACATTACATTTTTATTACTTGTTTGAGTCTATTTTGTTACAAATTTTGTAGTTACTTTAGGTCGAGCAGATGTATATGTTTTGGCAAGTACCTTTATAATAAATACTTTATCGTGTTAAAACCCGTAAAGTAAATAGAATTTTTTTGCGGTAGGTGTTCTTCTGTATACGTTTCTTCTAACCCCATGAAAAGGGCAAGTGTGTTAATTGTAATAAAAGAGTGTGTGCGGGCTGAGCACACGCGTATCCAACTCTTTTGCACGCATACTGCGGTGAGTTAAAAATTTAATTTAAAAATGAAAGTCCGGTGAGCGCCCAATTCAAATAACTTTTATATCTTCCGTCTTATTTTGTTTTTTTTTTTTTTTATGGTATAGGGGACAAACGAGCAGTCGGAGCCATTTGCATGATTACCGACGTCCAGGGGCTATACAGATTCGATGCCCTCCTTTCTCCTCCCTCGACGAGCCACCGGCTACTTACACACCGAACGCGACAGCACGGCTTCCGTCTCTTTTACTATGACAAATTCATCTGCGGTAAAAGATAAATATGATAGTTATACGACGTAGAACTGTTACTGCATTATAACCTATTCAGGCTGGCACCAGTGAGTTAAACTTTAGCGATTTTCGTTAAAAAAAACTCTAACTAAAAATCCGTTTCTATTACTGTAGGTATGTTCGACATAGATAGTACATAGTGTGTACTATGTAACACAAACTGTAGCCTCACAGCTTGTGTGGATCTAAGATAGTGTACAAAGGTACCCAGTTTTCTGAGAGGCTTAGCAAGGGTTTGTACCCCAAAACTGAAGACATTTCTGAATGACATGTCATGCCTAGATGACAGGAAGGCACGTAAATAGGCTAGGTCATGAACTTAAAGTACGTACTTAACAGATCTACTGAAGTTATGCTGCAATTATCGCCTGTCAACTGTCATCAACTGTCAGATCACAGGTTACAACCATAACACCCATAAATGGCTATAGCCTACACTATTGCCATCCGATGGCATACCATCATATGCAGTGGCATATCTATACGGCTCGAGGCCCCTGGCAAATTCATCGGATTGGCCCCAACATAAAGAAGCTTCTTTTTTTAAGTTAATGTGTAATAATAAATGTTGAGTGAGTGTTGGGATTTTCCTCTGAGCGGGGCCCATTCCAGCTGGGCTCCGTGGCATTTTGCCGCTTTGCCACCCTGTAGTTACGCCACTGATGATATGAATTTATCATTTGCAATTTATAAAGTAATGACTGGCACTCGAATATCAACTCGAACGGATAAAATACAAAGTACAATTAACAGAATTACAACGATGAAGGTAAAATATGAATACAAAGGCTATTATAAAGTGCTCAGTCGTGCCTCCCTGTTTAATATTATATGCCATCCATGCCCATGTCAGACTGATAAGTTATCCGTGCCCATGTCGATATTAATTGTCGTATCAGGCGAAATCGTTTTACATCCATTATTATATTCTGAATATCCGTTGCCCGACCACATTCCTGAAATATTATACAGCTGTATTAATTAATATGTCGTCCTAGCGAAATAAGGACTTGGCGGCCATCTTTATTGAGACTAACCAGATACGCAGGACATATTATAGTGCGTTAGTGTGTGCGCAGATACAATACGTACCTACTCTCTATTCTCTTATTCTCATGTGTGAATGTGACAGACACTCAGATGTTACGGTAGTCCGACACGACCGGAGAGAAACCAGCGGCAGGACCGACGGCTTAATGTGCTCTCCGAGGCACAGGGTTGTAACACCGCCAACTTCATTACTCCGGACAGTTATAAGATAGTCAAGTATCTAGTCAAAGTCTTTTGATGGCTATCGACGCTCATCAATATCTGTATAATTAGCATGAAGACTTATTGAAATAAAGAAAGAAAGAAAGAAGGACAGAAAGAAAGAAAGAAAGATGCTCTCCTTCAAAGGGCTAATGATAACTCACAAAAAGCACGAAACGCGACAGCTTAGCTGTTACAGGGGCTTGTTTGTATAGCTGAGAGCAGCTGCACCACAAGCAGGGCCGTTCATTAGGCACATTACATGTGGCACAAATTTAAAGCACAAAAATCAAATGAAATAAAAATGAAGCTAAACTATCTATCAGAAATTTCAAAGTAGCAGGCTTTTAAAAGTGCAGTGTGCTATTGACGGTACTAATACATCAATTTTTTTAAAGTTATTCATGCAATATGTTTGTACTGGATAATAATTTTACTTAGGAATAGCTGGGCCGATTTTGATGAAGTTAAAGAAACAAAGCAAATATGATTTTATAAACTTAAAGAAACACTTCAAGATAGAGTTATAATCATTTTACTTCGAAAACTACCAATCCGTTGCAATTATTCAAAGGCAAAGTCAATTTGCTGGTTATTAATAAATATATTATTTTACAACTTTCCAACAGAATATTTTTAGGAATAGTTGAACAGAAATGCATATAATTTATTTAATAAAATAGCCATGGATTCTTGTAAAAGGGTCGGGTATGAGGGTTGTAAAAGTGACTTTATTTCGGTGACGTAGATTGCGGCAAAGAGTCAGACATATCCCTTCTGTTGTCTCAAAAAGGGTTGTTTTGTGCATAAAGTATATGTAAGTATATTATACATGTATTTGGTCACAATATTTATTAAATATTTGTAAAGAAAACCATAAGGTTTTATTTAATTATGTTTTTTCTGATATTTGTGAAAGTGACTTTAAATTGAAGTTAAAAAGAAATTATTTTTATTGTAAAAAGATAGACCCGAAAATAAGGGCTGTAATTAAAAGAAACAATATTTAATATTGTTTCTTTTAATTACAGAAACGCAATTGAGTCTTTGTTTTTCAATTGAATAGAAATAATATTATTATATATTTATCTAAAATCAATGACAAAAAAGTCTGACAAAAATTAGTAAGTATACACTCTTTGTCAGAAATACTAAAAGCCTGTTTATGTCAATTTTCATCCAATACGAAAACAAAGACATTTTACAAAATATTTTTGTTTAGAAAAAAATTAATCAGTGAAGTGTAAAATTAATTAAATTCAAAAAATCTAGAATTTCATTATTATGATTCGGTAATTATCTTTGTTGGAAAACAAAATTGGTATTTTTTGATAAGCTATACTGCCTTATATTTTTTAAAATTAGGTAAGGAGTATGCTTACAAAATCTTTCTAAGATTGTTTTTTCATATAGGCGATTTACTTAATTTCCTTCCTAATATATTCAGTAAATATTAAATAAATGACTGTTGTGAACTGTTACACGGCCTTGCCTGTCTGTCTTTTTAAAAAAAAAACTCAAAGTTCACCACTAAACTTTATTACTCAAAAACTTCTACAAAATTAGGAACTTCCTAAATATTAATTTGTAGCGACTATGCGCGGCGGCGTCCAGAACGTAACTAACTCGTAATTAAATGTATGAAAAGAATCAAAGCTAAAAATGCTGAATCAATGGAAAAATCTAACTGCATGGGGTGATTGCTGAGTAATGCTTTATTGCATTGTATCAAGGGTTGTAACAGCTCCCCCTTTTAGACGTAGCATTATCCCTTTAAGATAAGCGAAGTTAATCGAAATTCGTAATTAATATTTAATATGTAGGAAGTTTACATTTAATCTTAACCATAGAATTACAATAGTTTTTCACTATAATATTAGAATGAATTTTAGAATAAGATGTATTAAGAAAATTATTATATAAAAACTAAAATTAGAAAGTATGAAACTAAAAAATAATTATTTTAATTATTTAAAAATATTTAATTACAATATAGAAATTATTAAAAATTTAAGTTTCTACTTGAAGAGAATTGAACATTTGATTTATAATCTTTTTGGCGAATTGGCAAGGACTGTACTGATAACTTTTCGTCATCTGACGAAGAGATATTTGTCATCTCTAAAGAATTAGAAGTTTTAGACCTATGTTTAATGGACTTATTGTTATAACATTGGTTAAATATTTGCACACAACATCCAGAGTTAGGAGAATTCCTATTTCTAATACATCTGTAAACCTTATAAACAAAATATAAAAATAAACATACAATAAAAATATACGTAAATGTCGAATAATAGTGGCCATATTTAATAAAATGAGACTCTTTTTCTAAATTATTTAATTCACGTTCTAAGTTATCCATTTGATGCGTAGCATACTTTAATGAATCTAAATTAATTTTACTTATAGATAACGGAGATAAATGTGGCAAACTTTTATTAAATATGTCCTTTTTACAACAGTTATCAGCTGTTATGTCGAAGCTTATGTCTAGAGGAGAATTAATCATAAAATTATAATAATTTGTCGGCAATAATTGAAAAGTTTTAGAATAACCAACACACTCGGTTGTTAGTTTTACAATTCCTGTGCCTTGAATAGAATAATCGTTAATATGATCATCACAACGTATAGTTAATTTATTTATTTTTGACTGCACAAAAATCCATTTATTATTTAGAAGATTTTGCCAAATATGAATTTCGCCATATATGATTTTGGCGTTACATTCAGAGGGTAACGAAAATGTTACCTCGGTTAACATTTTAGATTCACAACTTGGGCTGGTTATACAAGAATATATGTTTGTTAATTCACATATAGAATAGTTTTTATTTATTATCCTACACTTATCTAGAGTGTTCAGCATAGCATAATGTAATCTATCGTCACTTAAAGCGATGTATAAATGAGAAGGTTGAATTAAAGCGAAAGTAACGTGTGACTCATCGTGAGGAGTAGGTAAAGGTATATTTTTATATACCGTGAACTTGTCTGGAGTGATTAGAGGAATTTGCAATACGAATATTACCTTATTATTATAGTAATAAGAACTAAGTTTAGAAATATCGATTAAGGAATGAATTGTATCGATACTAAGTGCGACTGGAAAGTCTAATCTTTTATTTATTTGATTGCTATGCTTAAGTAATTCATTATAAAGACTTAAGGGACTAATTACACTAGGATGCAATATATTAATCTTAGAAAATAAAATAGAATTTAACGTAGTATCTAGTAAATTAGAAATAGTTCGTAAAGAACTTTCGATAACATTAAGCAAATTATTTAACCTAGAGATATATAATAACACGTTATCGGTGTCGGAGATTTGGGAAAGTATGCTATTCATATTATTAATTTGGTCATTAAGTTTAATCTCGTTTTGATTTAATTTATAAATAGTTGTGTTAAAATTGTTAATCGTTGATTTAATTATATGTATATTATCTCTCATTAAATGAAACATCTCCGTTTCACTCTTTTTACAGGATTCAATTGCAGCATCATATTTTCGTGCATCATCTGCGTCTAAAGTACCAAAGAAAAACTTCAAAATTTCGCCTCCGAACTCTAAAGATCGTTTTATTTTACTTGTTCGGTGGTCCGAAATAATATGAGACAAGGATTGTAATTTATTATAGTTAGATTGCATTAGCACCTCAATGGGGCTGGATATGTCCTTACATGAGCTTAAGTCCTGTGATTGAATTTTATTACAAATATCGAGAGTATTTTCTAAGAGGTTTGATATTTTATTAAGATATGGTTCTAAAGAAACTAAGTCTATATGCGTTACAATTTTCCAATAATCATTATAAAAGTTAATATTTGTTATCGGTTCAAAATAAATTCCAGGGCTCTGAGATATAGGTATGATATTCGATTCCGCGCGACTGTGGCATGTGCCATAACAGCACAGTATTCTGAAAAGAGACAATATAAAAAAGATTAAGATCTAGCAGGTTTTATCTCATTAGTATGGTGTTTAATATTTTTACGAC
>LUGF01002386.1:6626-20144 GCA_001625245.1 Calycopis cecrops
CTGCTGCTAGATACTGACCGGACGTGGAGCCTGTCCCTGTGCAGCAGCTCCAGCGCCACCTGCACGTCCTCCTTGGACAGCTGGCCGGTGACCTCCTCGGCGGGCAGACTGTGCAGCAGCGAGCATCTGGAGATGGCCAGCTTCACGAACCTGGAAGGAATAGGAATGTTACTGCCACTGGTAATGATGGACCATAGAATCCATACTTAATATTATAAATGCGAAAGTGTGTTTGTTTGTTTCTTTGTCCTTCTTTCACATCAAATCAGATCAACGGATCGATGTTGCACGCGCGCGGCCGAAGCTGCGGGCAGAAGCCAGTATCAAATATTTTAATTATAGTAATAATCAACAGTTTTGGAATCGTAAGCGAAAGCATTATCCTTTGTTTGAATATGTGTCACCTGAATGCATTTTGGAAGATTATTCATTATAGGCACGTAAGTTCGCTGGCAGTCTTTCGAATATCACACGTACACGCATGGCGTATTGCATGCATACTGCTCAATTTGCCGTGCACACATATTATTTTAAGTATCGATTCGCTTGGTACAGTCGAAATCGTAAATCTGATATTCGACTGTCTTACTGTACTAAGTTACGTTTTTACATTTACCTTCAATTATAATTTTAATATATAAATTTTATAAATCCTACTTATATTATAAATGCGATAGTTTGTATGTTTGTTTGTTATTCCTTCATTAGCCAAAACTGCTGAAACGATTTTCATGAAATTTGGCACACACATAAAGAGTAACTTGGATTAACACAGGATAGTTTTTATCTCGAAAATAATGTTCTTTTGGGATGCATTAAGATTATTTACTATTTTTCACGGGATTGAAATTTACGCGGGTGAAACCGAGGTGGGGGGAGCTAGGTGTCGAATCAGTTAAAATATATGATGTTGTGGTCAAATTTTGTATCAGTATGGCTATAGGTAGTTACTTTATTTACTATTTTATAGGAAAAGTATATTGTTTTTTTTACAGCATAGGAGGCAAACGAGCAGTTGGGTCACCTGATGTAAAGTGATCACCAACGCCCACAGACATCCGCAACACCAGAGGTCTAACAGATGCGTTGCCGACCTTTGAAGAAAGAATAAGGTATTTTCTTGAAGATCCCTTGGTCGTATCGGTCCGGAAATACCGAGGGGGGCAGCTGATTCCAAATTGAAATGGTGCGCGGGATGAAAATGCGCTATGATGGATTCGCATCAGATATGTAAATTATTATTAAATTGTTGTTCATTAAGGGTATATATTTACTGTAAATCTATACATTCAATTCTGTTAATACATCGTGCTATGACGACTTGCCGTATACAATTTAGGGAGCGTTCAAGTATTAAGTAACGCCATTTTTTAAGATTATTGACACCCCCCATGTATCGCACCGTAACGTTGTTGTGTAGCCCCAAAAAACGTTACGCAACGCACAACTAAGTATACTTTTACTTAAATTAAACAAAAAAAGTCTCATTTGTCAATTTTTTTCCAATATATTTTTTAATAAAAAGAAAAACAATATTTCGTAACACGTTGTTCGAACCAAGCAGCTCCCTCCCGCCAAATTGCGTTATGTAATACTTGAACGCTCCCTTAAAACTATATGGATAAATATTGAATATTTATTATAATCGACTTAAAGCATTTTATTATTAAAATTATGTATTTAATGGTGCATATATTATCATGGTAAAAAAAATCTTATTTTATGTAAGAACATTAGTTACGGTATATTATTTTGAACATAATTCTCATTGTTATTAAGTGTCGGTACGTATATTTATTAAACGGGTATATTTTCAAAACTGATTCGCGTCAGATATGTAAATTATTATTTTTTGACAATGACTTCTAACATGTACAACATCAAAATACCAGAGAATTACGTACAAAGGCGCATTTATTTAAGCTTCTAAATAATTATGACATATTTTTTTTAACTGTTTATAAATATATAAATCGATTGCTGGTAGTTAGACTCGCTAGAACTCGAGAACGGCTGAACCGATTTGGCCACTTTTGATTTTGAATTAATTGTGAAAGTCCAGGGAGGATTTAAAAGGTGAGTAAATATTAAAAAATGGTAGGAATATAGTAAAAACAAGAATTTCGTGTTCCCATAAAATCTATTCCTACGTGTCAAACATTTGATATTCATCAACCTGTGTAGTCTGTGATATTCATCCTGTCGTTCAGAAATCTAATAAAATTGAAAGAAGCAAAATAAATAAAATATAAACCATGCCTTTTATAAATTATACTACTACAGTATTACAAAAGGCTAGCTTAGTTAATTAAGTTGGACGAAGCTGAAATCTAAACCAAAGTATTAGTTTGGAAACACATTTAAGGTGTTGAATTGGCTGCGCTATCTATAGTGCTGCCTTATTGATCAGCCTACATGTATGTATGTGTGTGTATATACTGGTACCTTCCATGAAAACAGATGATGTAGAGCGCGTATTCACTGCATATTTGTCCGATTATTTCAGGTTTGGTAGAACCGATTTTAATGCAGTTTTCAGAAAAGCATTTGTTATACAGGGTTACTTTTTGGTCACCGGCCAAATTTTAAAATAAGAAAGTCAACATCATTCCAAGAGTGTGTTTTAAATTTGTCGTCTAATTGTAATATTTTGTTACATAAAAATCGATTTGAAATGGTTCTTAAAAATACATCGATCGTTGTTCGCACACGAAATGTATCGACATCAAGGTCAGTGACGCCGACTCACAGATTCCACGTGGTGACCAAGAAATATATTTATAACATCTATATTTTTTTTATTCCATATATCGCATATATGATTCTGAACGTAACTGGAAAATTTGGCCGGTACCAAAAATTAACCCTGTATATGAGAGATTGTTTTAATATTTGAGTTGTTTTCAAACAGAGGTTAGGAGAAGGAAAAGATATAACGTTGCGGCAATATATGAAATTAATTTATAATTACAGTGGCGCCACTGTAATTATTAGTAAGTTAATTGGCGCTAATAGTGACCATATCATCAAGTGATTGCTGACCTGTCGTGTATGTCTACGATTCTGGGTGGTAATTTTGAGGAATAGGATATGGGAAACGCATCCCATAACCTCAGAATTTGCGAATGTTTATGGGCGTCAGTTCAAAAGGTTTTTACTACTTATTTTACTTAGCGATATGGACTGATTTAAAAAAACAACCCCGCACTATAGATAAAATTAAGTAACTTGAAACTAGCCGACGAGTATTACGTTAGATTCGGAATTACTTGCGTTCAATGTAATCTATCCCTATAATAAACTGTCACAAAATTACTTTACTCAATGACTAGACAGCCACTTCATCTTTCGTTGGGCGTCATTCTCGAAAAAAATTAATTATTACGTTTTTTTTCTTATAATAGGCACTTATAGGTGCCCTATACTATACGCAAAAAGTGACAAAGTAAAATTATACATATGAGCCATCAACCCAATTAAAAATATGCCTGGTTTAAAGTACGGAAGCTTTCGATGAGAATAAAACAAATATAATTCGTATATTTAACTGGGTCTCTGCTTTTCTATTGACCCTATAATAATAATGTACTCCACGCCGAATTTTAGATACGGCGAACTGCGCAGGATTAATGAAATGCTACAGTAGTCCGAAACCACTGAAAAAAATTCAGGAAGCCTTAAAGAACTCTCCAAGGCACGTGGAACTACTTCCAGACTAAGATATCTTGTTAGAAAATAAAACCTTAGCACTTTAATCCGGGGCCTAGTCCTGAGTTGAACATTACCGCTAGACGATTCACCAAATACACAAGAAAACCCGCAAGGTGCGAATAGTGTAACATACTTAAGTCGCGGTCCTCTTAGAGCACAGCAAGAGGTATCTATTGCATTATTTCTAATCACATACTCGCAGAGCTCGGTCGTATTATATTCAGATTTACCTTCTAATAGCGTGCGCACTTTGTGATAAAACTAACGACAATTGTTGACATTTAGTTTGGGGAATAAGATAATAAGATTTCTGGCGTTTTTATATAAGGTAAGATTTATTTTGTATTGGTATTATCTAAATATTTATGATAAAATGCAATGTTTGTGTTTTTTACTCTGCAGCGGCAGATTGAGCACTTGTCTTGTAAATTTATGGTAATTTTCTTAAAAAGTTTAAGTAAAAAATATAATAAAAAAGCTAATTTAAAATCGAATTTTAAAGGCAGACGGTTTTTTTAATTATTTTTATACGTCGAGGTCTCTGTCTAGTCATAAAAATAAGCATAAAAAAGCATTAATATAATGATTTAATAAATAAGAATTGTAAATTACGAGACGTAAGTTTTTAACAAGCTAATTTATCTACCATTTTGTTTGCCATCGATTTACTTTCTTTTTTAATCTTCTAATAACAAAATAACTACAAAAATTTTGTTTTTTTTTTGTTTTGTTTGTTGTATATGGGGTAAAATCGAGTAGTCGGAGCCATTTTCATGACTACCGACGCCCATAGACATCCGCACAGAGGATATACAGCTATGTTGCTTGCCCTTCTACATGGATCACCGGCTATTTACACACCGCAAACGCGAAAGCACAGCTGAAACTTAACGTCGGTGTGGTGTAAGCGACATGTACCTACACAGACGTGCCGGGTTACATGCATGCATGCAGCGTGGCACTACTTCTTACTAAAATTAACTTTATTATATACTTCTTACTAAATTTAGTAAGAGGTAGTGCCACACTGCATGCTTGCATGCAGTCGAATTGGGCCGGCACGACCGGAGAGGTACCTCCCGCTTACACGAGACTGGCGTAAAGTGACAGCTGTGCTGTCGCGTTTCGTGCGGTGTGTAAGTAGCCTGTGGCCCATGGAGGTGGGAGGAGAAAGGAGGGCAGCGCATCTGTATAGCCTCTATGCGGATGTTTGTGGGCGTCGGTAGTCATGAAAATGGCTCCGGCTGCTCGTTTGCCCTCATAAATCATAAAAAAAAAATTATATAACATAGGTAATTTTATTATAACATTTATAGATTACAAAGTGCCAAGTGGTTACATGTACATTATAATGGATGTTATTTAGGTTGATGTACCGCGCACTTTCATTTTCTCTGTAACGTTTTCCTACTATAATACTTTAATACTGATTAAGCCAAGATAAAATCAGTTGCAGTAGATATATTGGCACAGCGTCGATAGTCAAAATCTCCGACTGCTTGTTTTCCCCCTACACTTTATAATAATAATACTGAATGCATCTCAGTAATTATAATGTCAATCGGCAACGCATCTGTTAGACCTCTGGTGTTACGGATGTCTGTGGGCGATGGTGATCACTTTACATCAGGTGAACCAACTGCTCGTTTGCCGTAGCATATAGATGCTATAAAAAAAGTTGGTCGACTTAGTGTTCTATTAGCGAGACCCATATTTGGCAGCAACCTCTTTAAGTAAAATCTATACAGGAATTCAGGTCATAGAATATACCATAGAAATGTGCAAACACTTATACATACATACAACAATAATAACACTTCACGCCAATTCTCTAACAGAGAGGACAGAGGACAATCTTACATACTTATCTTGCTTCCTCAACACTCATACCTCCCTTCACACAAACACGCCAATTACCAAGACATACATACAGTGATAGTGTACATCAGGGATTGCGAACCGATGGCGCACGTGCCATTGTTAGGACGCGCACAGTATTTTGGGCGCGTTGTCTTTGTGGTAAATAAATAGAGTTGGTAATATTTTTTATTATTATTTTTCCAGTTGTCACAAAGGCACGATTACTTAATGGCACGTCTATGAACTAATTAAACACTTTTTATAGAATTGGCACGTATGATAAAAAGGTTCTTCTGCCCTGGTATATATTATGTTTATGTTATACGTATAAAGTTAATTAATTAGATCGCTAATTTCTTATACAATTTAGGAAAGCGTTAGAAAGTGTTCACGTAATATTGTTATGCGTTAGTTTGTGGCGGTTGTTTGATAAATTAGTTTTTGCGGTGTTACTGCATACCTCGACAACTAAAATCACAACCACGCTTTGAAACTGTACGCTAAACGGCCAAGGGAATACAAAACTTATTGGACGGCAAAAGGAAAGGAAGCCTTACTGGTTACTGTGTTATCCTTCTGTATGTGTCTATATCTATATCAAGATAGTCTTTATTCGGGAATGGAACGATCAAGCTTAAATCAGAAAGTTTGTAATAGCTAATAATAAATTAATGATAATAAAAAGATTTTATAAAGAACATAAAGATAAACATTCATTTTTATCTATACTAATATTATAAACAATTTGTTTGTGTGTGTGTGTGTGTGTGTGTTTGTATGTAATTAATAGGCTCCGAAAGTACTCAATCGATTTCCAAAATTTTTTCACCATTTGAAATTAACTAAATTATCATAGATTAATATAGGCTATTTCTTACCATGTGAAAATGCTTCATTCTCGTGGGAATGTGGGTAAATTTCTAAACGGCCGAACCGATTGGCTTAAAATTTTATAAGGGTATTTCAATGGTTTCCTGGGTGCTTAAAAAATACAATTGGATATGTGCAGTATGTCAACTACTAAACGTCTTGGCCGACCGGCACGGTACAGCTAGTATATTATAAAGATTACACCGATTAACATAATCGCCACATATTAAGTTGTGGGGCAGGTCTGGTGATTAGATCACCGCGTGCCTCGATTATTAAATAAACTAATTAAATAATGTCAATGACATGCACTAATTAATAATACACGGGCTATTGAATATATTGGCTGTTTAATATGCATTTGACACAAAAAAAAGACGAAACAAGATGGTATTCTACGAAATAGATAAGTGGCTAATTATGTATGTGGTTTTAATTTTTAAATATCATAATTATTGACTCTCACCTAGTATTATTACCTTCTTTTATATTGCAATTTTCAATAGGTATTTAATTATTATTTAAGTTAAACAAAGTTGAACAAAGTTACACATATGTGTTAGATTTTATTAAAATTTGTTTAGCAGTTTTGGATTATTATTATATTATGCCCTAAATTATGTGTCCCATTGTTGGGCACGTCGTTGTTACGTCGAGTTCACCTCGCCATCTCCATTTTGGTCTTCCGCGTTGCCTCTTCAGGTCTGGGTCCCACAAAGAGGAAATTTTTGCCCAAGTTACTCGTCAGATCTGCGGCAGACATGTCCAGTCCAGCTCCAGAAGAGAGAAACAGGAGTCGGTACTCTTTTACGGTATATGGAGGCAAACGAGCTGTTGGAGCCTTTAACTAAGGAGGCCTATACATAGAGGCCTTCTCTCCATTTTCCCCACTCCGTCGAAAACTTACGCACGAAACGCGACAGCACAGCTGTCACTTTACGCCGGTCTCGTGCAAGCGAGACTAATCATAATATATACATTAAGAGTCACGACGAAGTCACAATTAATTTTATATTATAATCCATTAAGGGCCATCATTTCAATGACAAGAACATTTGCAATCTGTCTAGACGGTATATAATTAACCTTCATGTTTGCAGTTAGGGTTCATTGCGAATATTAAGCACAAATCTTGTTTGCTCGTTTGTCCCGATATGCTGTATAGCACCTAAACAAGTGGCCGTTTGATGACTACCCTCGTTTATAAACATCTGCTTTGTTACGCAGATGCGTTGCCCTCCTTCCTCCTCAATGGGCCACTAGCTCGCACACGCTACTTTCTCTGTTTCAACAGTTTTCTATGTACGAGTAATGCTCACCACACACTTATCAACTCGGAAAGGGATCGTAACCGTATCATCTCGAGCCGGTCAGTATTCTTTGTACGAAACTTCATACTGCAACGCATACTAATGGGAAACGTAACGTAATCGTATCGCCTTCGCTTTTCTAGGCGAGGCGTTTACGATAGCTTTCCGAGTTGATAAGTGTGCAGCGACCATAACATGAGGTGATGTAGGATTTTCTATATAGACGCACGGCATCGTACCGTATATTAATATGTTCTTGATGAACCTTATTTGCTGTAACAGTTATTAACAAATAAACAGATTCAAAGTGTTTGACTTTATTTCTGTTTTCATTTAAAAAAAAAATGAAGTGTGTTCAAAACATTCTCTTCGGATACTGGTCCCTGGACGAGGCCCATTTTGGCGCAATGTAATGTGGCACTACCTAAATACTTCTTGATGGAAGCTTACCAATAACATCTAAATATTCTATGTTTACAACAAAGCAACATAGCAACATAATAAAATCACAAGCCCCCTTATTAATAAACATAGAATAGCGTTATCCAAGCAATAACCTAGTAATAAACTGACATCTGTCAAATTCCATACTTTTTGTGTTTTTTAATATGTCATTTGACAGATGTCAGTTTATTACTAGGTTATTACTTGGATAAAGTTATTCTATGTTTATTACTAAGAGGGATTGTGTACAAACTCCTTCCAAACTAGGTATATAAAATATCTATAATAAGGATATAATTATAAATTCCTCTATGAAATATCGATAAATAATTTATAAAAAAAAATTAAAAATCGATTATTCATTAGTATTTAGTGTTTGAAACCTGCCCGTCTAGTATATTCTAGTATCTGAAACACTATTCGGCTAAATTAATTCTATTGACGTATTTGCTATAGGCATATATTGTTTTTGGGTTTTTAAGTTGACATTTTCACGGAATTTAAGGAACTCATCGAAACTAATATGCGTTTATTTTTTATTAATATTATTACATTATATTAATTTACATTAATATTAAGGTGAAGAGTTTCGATTTTATAAAATATAAACGTACACGCGTCAGCTAAAGCTATGGTTTTTTTATAGCATAAGTAGGCAAGCAAGCAGTCGGAGCCATTTTCATGACTAACGACACCCATAGACATCCGTAAAGAGGCTATACAGATGCGCTGCCCCCTTACTCCTCCCCCCTCCGTGGGTCATCGGCTACTTAGACACCGTACGAAACGCATTCGCTTTCCGCAGTCTGTGTGTCTGTATGCTTAGATCTTTAAAATTACGCAACAGATTTTGATTAGGTTTTTTTAATAGATAGAGTAATGCAAGAGGAAGATTTATATGTATAATAACAAAATTTTTTAAGTACGCAATCGCACACTATACCTTGGCTAGTAGAAAAAGGGCTCGGATAAGCTTCCTTGCCATGGATGTTTATCTATGTATGTATAAATATAATAAAATATAAGTAATAAAAATCTTAAATGTATAAAATTTCTTAAATTCATAAAACATATTAAGTAAATATATTCCGTTGTCTAGTACCCGTAACACAAGTCCTTACGGTACTTAGCACGGGGCTAGGCTAACGTGGTGTGTAAAGTCCACAGATATTTATTTATATATTTGTCGGTCGACTCAGTGAACAAAGAAACTATAACTTTACAAAGATCAGCCTTTCCTAGAGTGGTATAAAGTTGAATACGTTATTATGTATTTTGATAATTTATATTTTTTTTCTTTTGCTAGACAAAAGCTTATTTAAGTGTATTACTCGTTATATCTATGTTTTTATGTATTACTTATTATGTTTTTGGATATATTTAGAGACCTAAAATGTATAAATAAAATATGTTATAACAGCTTCCTTAATTTAGTACATTACATGAATTAATTAATGATGTGATAATTATTATACATTATACAATCATTTCGCAGGTAATACACAACATAATATTTTTATTACTTTATCTTAAACTAGCTTCCGCTCGCGGCTCGCCCGCGTAGATTTCAGACTTCAAAAATGTAGTTATTATACATATAAACCTTCCTCTTGAATCACTCTATCAATTAAAAAACCTCATCAAAATCTGTTGCGTAATTTTAAAGATCTAAGCATACAGACACACAGACGACGGAAAGCGACTTTGTTTTATACTATGTAGTGATTCAGTCTGTGACTTTGTTTATAGGAGAGTTGTTGTTTCATAATCTGTTTGTTTATACATATTAATTATTTCATTTTAACTTTTATTAGATTTTTCCAAATGTTACTACTAAGTATTTTCTTAATAATATGTATACATATACACATACTAAACGGACGCGGTAAGTTGTGACCTGGCAAGAATGCGAAGAATGATGTCTAACCCCGCACCACCCCTTATGTCGCCCTAATTGGCGACATAAGGGGTGGTGCGGGGGTAGAAAGCGGGAAATAGAATTTTTGCCATGTCCATCTTACCTCGTCTGTGTTATAGTACTTAAACATATACATCCCCTTGCTCGTTTGTCCTCTTATTCAACAAAAAACCTCACAAAACGCGTCAGCATCGCCGCCGTCCACGAACAATGATCAGTGAGGAATTCCAGCTGAATCTGTGATGCTATCGCTCCTCAGGTCGGATTAAGGTCACGGCTGCTCCTTTCATTGTCTGCACGACGGTCGTGCGCGCGGAGCACGCTTTAATTAAATAGGCGGTATTTTGTGACCTTTGGTTGAACCTGTGGGAGTCCAACAATGAACCTAAAGTCAGAGGTAGTGCCATGCTCCGTTAGAGCATTAGGGTAATCTCTTCCTTACACGATATCGGCGTAAAGTGACAAAGATGTAAAACACGGACGCTGTAAGTTGGGACCTGCCAAAAATTCCATTCCCCGCTGCCTACCCCCGCACTACCCCCGATGTCGCCCTTATATGGCGACATCGGGGGTAGTGCGGGGCTATGCTGCACATATAGCCGCCCCTTGAGGGAGTTCACGCACCTTGGTCGCAGGTCGCCATTTGCTGGGCCTTCACCGGGTTAACCGGTGATCTCACCCGGCAGGGGCTGACCGCCTAGGTGCGTTCCACAAGGTACGACTTATATGCGGCAGAATTTCTTGGCTCCGAACTCCCCCTGAAGGGCCCGACCACCCCAGATGACCGGCTCTTTGTTGAAGGAGTCGCGGGTGATCCTTCCGAAAGGGGTACTGAAACCCCGAGCGTGAATCCCCTCTCCACCCGCGAGGAGAGAGAGAAGGCAAATGAATGTCCCGCACATTCATTTGGATTGCGATCATTCTTCGCATTCTTGCCAGGTCCCAACTTACCGCGTCCGTGTACTAGTTATATGTATATGTCGTACTTCGTGCGGTGTGCAGGTGTCATTGAAGGGGGGATTAGGGGAACAAATGTACACGACAATTTTTCGAGTGTTTTTGGGCTAGGTTAGTAATAGTCTGCGTAGTTCGATGTTTATGGACGTCGATACTCTTCAAAGGACACAGACTGTGAACTGACTCCACATCATAAAAAAAAGATTCACGAAAGCCAGATAAATCTTGTTATTATCTCCTATAATATAATAATAATTATAAATAGAGGACGAGTCTCAATCTTCCTGTCCAATTACCATAAAACAACATAACGCAGCCATATCTTTGTTGACGAGTATTATTTGGCGAATTCCAACAACGTCATTAGCATATTAAAATAATATTTTGCGAGTTATGTAATTTACATCAACACATATATATTATATATGTTATTTTCTTGTGTGCGTGTGTGTCACTGAACTCCTGCTAAACGACTGGATCGATTTTGACGAATTTTTGTGTGTTGAAGGGGATTTGAGAATGGTGATTGAGGATTTGAAAATGTAGTACTGTGCGGTATAAACGTCAGTTTTTAACGCGTACAACAGTACTATGGAACCAGCTGCCTTCCTCGGTATTTCCGATCCGATACGACTTAGGGATCTTCAAGAAAAGAGCATTCCTCTTTCTTAAAGGCCGGCAACGTCTGCAAGACACCTAGTTTAACGGATGTCTATGGGCGGCGGTAGTCACTAATCACCTGCTCGTTTGCCCCCTATATCATAAAAAAAACAACATTTTGAAGCAGGAATTCGCAGCGTTTTTCGTGTTATTGTGTCGTTGAGACAACGGAATTCGGAAGTGAATTAGTGGTCAATTAATTAAATATGTAATGCAGGAAAACGTTTGTATTCATAAAATGTTGTGCCCTCGTCTGCCACGAAGCGAGACGTAATATTAATTTGATAATTGTTATTATAATAAAACAACACTAATTATCTATATAAGGAATTGTATACATTTCCTAGATTTGTAACTTCTGTTTGCGCAAACACGTGTATACTATGATAAGTATATCCTGCGCACTGGGTAGTCTTTAGTTTGTTTTTACTTCCTCGGTGCATATACTATGCCATGCTCTCTGCACTAAATTGCATTTTGATTAAATGAATGAAATATGCTTTGTTATGCACACAAAACAAATACAAGTCAATATAACTGAGATAAGATTTCATTTTTGGCAGGCATTTCATGTACACAAAAGACGGTCTTATTGCAAGCAATTTATTATAGACATCTTTTGCGTGCATGAAAGAATAGCTATAAACTAAACAAGGTAGGACATAGTTATATACAAAAAGAAATATTGCAACAACATAAACTTTTTTCTTTTAACAACAAATAAAACAATTTGAAAAAATCTCTATTGACGGTATAAGGTATTTTTTACTAGTAAAAACTAATACATACACACACAATACAACAGCGTAAAACGTATACGACTTTGGGATGGCGAATGCTTGCTGCATTTGTCTCTCACATGTTACCGCCGTTTGTACTCTTATACTAAGTATAAAAAAATATTCTTATGTTCGTCCGCCATACAAAAACTCACCAGCATTCATTAGATAAATAAAAAATAAAAGTTTGTTTTCGAACTTTAACCTTTTGAATATTTGCATCGAATTCCATTTAAATATTATCAACCAACACAAAAACCAGTTTGATACTTTTAAAATTTCGACGGCAGCGTTAAAACGTAACTGCAAATTGCAAAACGCAGCGCATTTAAACAATTTATAGTAACGCACAACGCACGTATTAATCTCGTTTATGAAAGTAAATAGATAGATAAAAGCTTTCTTTGTTCTTCCAGTCAGCACAGTCAGATTAAGAAACAGGTCAAGTCAGACTCGCACTGCAGGACTTCGTACCAACACGGGGCAGAGCAACGTGATCTCATAAGGCAGGATTTGCCCACATCGATCACAGCTAATGACAGATCGTGGCAAGTAAAAACGTGAGTAACATACGTCTTATGCACATTCTGTTTCCTTACCAAATTATGTATTTCGTGGATCCTACAGGAATATGTCAATAAAAATCGATCACAGCTTGAATTGAATTACTCACGCCTGTAATTGAGGCTCTGTTTTTATTCTCGAGACACGGACACATAAAAGTAACATGGCCCATGTGGAAGGGAGGAGGATGAAGGGCAGCGCATATGTTTAGCCTCTTTACGGACGATTATTGTCGAACGCTTGCAGTCACGCAACACTGCAGCTGCGACGCCGACGTCATAACAGCAAACGGCGCCACATAAATATTTTGATGGCGTTGTTAAATTAATTTTATGTTGTTGTTAAATCAGTTTTATTATGATGCGTCGTCTAGACTCCAATTGGATATTTTATAAAACCATTAGGGTAATAAAACCAATGGCGTATTTAAAGAACACGAAAATAT
>LUGF01002386.1:23278-37420 GCA_001625245.1 Calycopis cecrops
AAAAAAAATGAGTTTCCTCCTTCATTCCATCTCCCACTATCTGGGCCACAGAATTCACACAACTGCACGAGACGCGACAAGAAAGTCTTTACCTAAGGCCCTATTCGGGTGTCGCCTTTCACAAGAGGTCGTTCGCCTCTGGGTCATTGCCCTCGTTGCATCAGCTGGTTTATTTCATTGTTTCAATATGAACCGTAGATAAGTGGATTGCTCTACCGTGTGAGATCTTACATGTTTGGTAACTGTTTATAGTACATGCAAACGAGCAGCCGGAGACATTTGTTCACTACCGACGCCCATAAACATCCGCATACAGGTTCACACAGATGCATTGCCCTCATAGGCCAACAGAAACTCACCACACGAAACGCGACTGCATAGCTATCGCTTGACACCGATATCGCGTAAGCGGGAGGTACCTCTTCGTGGCGGCTCAATTCGGCTGAAATGCTCTTAACCACAGTCAGAGGTAGTGCCACACCGCCACACTGCATGCCTGCATGTAGCCGAATTGGGCCGGCACGACCGGGGAGGTACCTCTCGCTTACACCAGACCGGCGTAAAGTGACAGCTGTGATATCGCGTTTCGTGCGGTGTGTAAGTAGCCGGTGGCCCATGGAGGTGGGAGGAGAAAGGAGAGCAGCGCAAATGTGTAGTTTCTATACATATGTCTATTGTCGTCGGTAGTCATGAAAATGGCTCCGACTGCTCGTTTGCCTCCCTATACCATTAAAAAAAAAAAACCTATTCGATTCTTCCTTAAGACACGTACCTACAAACAGACAACACAATTATCATATGGATGGTTTTCTCTTTAGGTACGGAACCCTAAAAAAAGTTGAATAAAAACAATACTTTGTTCGTGAGAATGTTGACAATAAAGAATGTTAGAAAT
This sequence comes from Calycopis cecrops, assembly GCA_001625245.1. Classification (NCBI taxonomy): domain Eukaryota; kingdom Metazoa; phylum Arthropoda; class Insecta; order Lepidoptera; family Lycaenidae; genus Calycopis; species Calycopis cecrops. The sequence goes on from LUGF01002386.1 coordinate 24,174, forward strand.
TTGTGGTCCCACGGCCTCCACCATAGGAATATCATGACCTTTCTTCCGGATTCATGGTATAAGGCATATTTGATACTAGCTCTTACCCACGTCTTCGCTAGTGTCCGTATTTTTCTCTCTTTACTTCTAATACCACTAAGAATAATATGTCCAATCTTTATACAATTAGAGAATTACGTAGGATAAAAACAATATTTTTAGAAGGGTCAAAAAAAATATTGTGTCGGTCAAAAAGATATTGGAATTCTATAGCAGTTCTCTTTGAATGTATAAAGGTGATGAAATAAAGTTAAAGTTACATTCATTGATATTTATTGAAGGGCTTCGAGCTGCGGGGAAAAGCTATATATCATATAAATACGAACAATATACCCTAAGTCTTACTTGAAATTTATAAAGACTAATAATATCTCCCTGCCAAACGCCTCTAGCCACGTGGCGCTCAGGGATTCTAGGGGAAATACACACTGTCCTGTTTAAATGACAAAAACTTTTTTTTTTAAATTTTCATTTGCGTTATTTCTAATGTGAACGTCAAACATAATAAAATCGAACAAAATGCACAATAAGAATGAAATTTTTTAATTGTAATTCAAAGTTATTGTCATTAAAAGGGACAGTGGGCAATTATGCGGCAAAATATCATATCTGTATGGGCTTTTTTTTTTATTGATTTGTCATTGATAATGTACAGTCACGAGCAATAATATGTATACACTTTAGTACCTTGTCATAATTTATATTTTTGAAATTCCTTAATATTGCTTTTACTTGTCAAAGAAAGTTATTGTGACAGGGTACTAAAGTGTATACATATTATTGCTCGTGACTGTACATTGGGCGTCGTGATGAGGGTAGAGGAGTTTTCACATGGTCATGTGTGTCCACAGGGCGCATGCCGCAGGACGTGTCGCAGGCGTGCAAGAAGTGCGGCGCGCGCTACCGCCACCACCTCAAGGTGTTCCTGGCCCGCATCAGGGAGCTGTTCCCGGAGGACTACGCCGCCTTCCGCAAGAGGTACGACCCCGGCGGGAAGCACTTCGACGCGCTCGAGGCCAAGCTCTTCAAGTACTAGCGGACGAGCAGTCGGAGGATTCCGTGATACATCGACAGACTTGTGCGAAAAACTTCGTTCCTTATGGTACGGGCAAAATGTTGAGGGGGGGGCAAATGTGCATTCGGTGGTCATTTTTTATATAGTATATCGGGGCATACGAGCAGTCAGAAGTTGCCACCGACGTCCAAAAGCATACGCAGAGAATTATATAGCTACTTTACGGATTAAACAAGGTAGAAAATCTATTAAAAGTGCCAGCGAATGCACCATTGCTCGACGATTCGGCTGGCTACCAGCCGTGGTCACGAGTTGGCCGAAACGTCGAGAAAAGATATATGTTTTCGCCAATACCTTCAATAAATATATTATCGAGTTAAACCCCGTAAAGTTACTACAAAATGTGTAACAAACGAGTCTCAAGCAAATACCCCCATAGAAGTAATGCAGATGTGCTGCCCTCCTTCCCCATTCCACCTCCATGGGCCACCGGATACACGCTGCACGAAATGCGACAGATGACACTCTAGGTCGGTATTGTGTAAGCGAGGAGTACCTCCCCGGTCGAGCCGACCCATTTCAACTGCAATGAAGCAAGGCAATATCTCACCTATTCATAGATACATTGTATGTAAGCTTGTCTCTATCCCTTTATTAATAAACATAGAATAACGTTATCCAAGCAATAACCTAGTAATAAACTGACATCTGTCAAATTCCATACTTTTATGTGTTTTTAGGGTTCCGTATCTCAAAGAGAAAAAACGGAACCCTTATAGGATCGCTTTGTTGTCCGTCTGTACGTCTGTCAAGACCTTTTTCTCTAAAACGCTTGAAGGGATTAAGCTGAAATCTTTGTCAAATACGGAGGTCAGTTACGTCTTGATGCCTTGAAAAAATCACACTTCCAAGTTAACGCAATAAAAAGTTATAGCCATTTATGCACAAATTTTGTATGAAAACGCTCTTTTTCGAAAACCTATAGGGTTCTTCCCGTTGAGCTAGAATTCTGAAATTTGGCAAGAAGTAAGACCTTACAGTATACATATAGGAATAAATCTAAAAATTGGTAAATAAAAATTATATCACTGGAAAAATCATTACCAACTTATGCATGTAGTTCGTTTCATACTAAATGTATGCAAGCACCCGCATATATAAGTTTGTCGCAAGGAAGTGTAATTTTCTCAACGTCTATTACTTTTGCTCTTACCTCCCGTTCCTACGGAACCCTCGGTGTGCGAGTTTGACTCGCACTTGGCCGGTTTTTTTTAATATGGAATTTGACAGATGTCAGTTTATTACTAGGTTATTGCTTGAATAAAGTTATTCTATGTTTATAAACAGGGGGGTAATATGTTAACGTTTAACGTAAAGATTAATATTTTTTGAGCGTATTCTCAAAAAACATTACACTATTTCTGAAGCAGAGATAAAAAAAGTGTTTTATTTTAAAAAAGTACATTTTCCTAATAATATAGATTCCTCTTTATAATAATAAGGTGTTACTTTATTTTGTCTAGTTTTATTATTAATGTGATCAGTATTTTAAGTTAGTTAATAAATAATATAATAATTAATGTTAAACGTGTAATGTTATTTGTTTTATTATAAACTCCTAACCTATCCTATAGGAAAATCTTATCTTCCTAATATAAAATATTATATATGCAAAAATTTGAAAGTGAGTAAATAGTAGTAAATAGTAAATAGTAAGTATATAAAATACAGGTATGATTGAAACTCTTTCTCTGAAAAACTAAATCATCCATTTGGATGAAATTTAGCACAATATAGATCAAAATCTTGAATAAGATAACTGGCAACTTTTGAATCTGAAAATATCCTTGGCAGAGATTTTAGATAAGGAAGCGGTCAAATGCTTACAATAAAATGTTAAATGTACGTTAGTTAATCGATTTTTCATCATCATCATTCTTTATCCCTCCACTTATGGACATTTTTTTATGGTATAGGGGGGCCAACGAGCAGTCGGAGCCATTTTCATAAGTACCGACACCCATAGACATCCAGATAGAAGCTATGCAGACGCGCTGCCGATGCGATTTCGTATTGGCAGAGTGGCAACTTGACCGCTTTGGCATTCATTGAGAGCAGCCCATTTAGTAAGAGGTAGTGCCACACTGCATGCTGCAGGCGAATTGGGCCAGCACGACCGGGGAGGTACATCGTTTACACGAGACCGGCGTAAAGTGACAGCTGTGCTGTCGCGTTTTGTGCGGTGTGTTGACTGGCTACTTGCCTGTGGCCCATGGAGGTGAGACGACAAAGGAGGGCAGCGCATCTGTATAGCCTATATGCGGATGTCTACGGACGTCGGTAGTCATGAAAATGGCTCCGACTGCTCATTTGCCCCCTATACCATAAAAATAAGTCTCAAGTGCACCAGATTAAGCTTGAAGACTTGATTAGGGGCCCCTTTTATGGGCACAAAAATGATCTTACGGCCTAAAGCTCCACGGGGCCCGACCCTGCAGCCCTCCCACCATAGTAACTCGCCCCAAGCAGACCCCGCGCCGATATCAAGCAAAGTCCACTCACCGGATCGCCACGGCCGGCTCCAGCCTCCCCACCAGGCGGCACGCCAGGAACACGAGCGCGCCCGACTGGCTGTCGTGGCACTCCGCGAGCACGGCGTGCGTGTTCAGCGCGAACTCGTCCTGGGGAAACGGAAAGGTTGAGCAACGCTACGAGTTGCCGCGTCGGGATAGGCGACCATTTAACTTACTGACTTTAGTCAGCTAAGGCGCGAAATCTTATTATAAATTTTTCGTTATCGCGCGGTTGAAGTACCAGGATATCAGCAATAATAAGGAGGTACTTTGATGTCTCAAGGTTACGCCTTAAGGTCTTAAGGTTCATACACAGCGCGGCTACTGTCCGCAGCAGCAGCGAAGACGCGGCTCCTCCTCACGATGGGCTAACTTATATACAATGTGTTTCAGTACCGGTGTCGGAGACTTTAATGGTATAAAATATGGCATTTTTCATCGGCAAATTGCTGTTTGAATTCGTTTTTGCTCTCACGGTTGTTAATTGGCCGCCATTTTGTTTTTTTAGTTACCAAAACCGGGCTCTCGTACTAATTCGACCACTACTAGTTGTGTTAATGTCGTATATTTATAAAAAAAGGTCTCATTCGATAGCCTAACGTGTAGACAATAATAACACATCCATTATGTTATAATTATTATGAAAAAAGAAATTTAAAAAAATATTTAAAACTAAAAAATTTAGAATTTTTTGTGTAATTTTTTAATAATTGGCTTTTATTGAAAAATCTAGCACATTAAACTGCTTATTTTTTATTTTAAAACGATAGAAGAGAATGTTTTCTACAATTTAATACTATACTTCTTTGCTCCCAGTGAGATAGTTTAGAAGTTGCAAATTTTTTTATAAGACCCTTTTTATTGCTTATCTACGGGGCAGTTGAAAAAAAGGCAAAAGTGTGTACCAAGGTAATTTAATATACATGTAATATACATTGTAATGTAGTTACAACCATTGCTCAAAGTGATCTCCGTGATGTTGCAGACATTCCATAGCTCGTAGTGATACATTTTGTGTAGAACGTCGCATCATATCCTTGTTTTCTCGTAATTCATTCCCAGCTTGCAAAATTTTATGTATTAATTCTTCACGCGTATTTGGCACGTCGATATAAACTCTTTGCTTCATTGTGCCCCACAAAAAAAGTCAAGTGGGGTTAAGTCCGGTGAACGGGGTGGCCAAGAGATGGTTCCACCACGCCCAATCCATGGAGTGTAATGTTGATTAAGATAATTGCGCACGCTTGCTGCAAAGTGGGCCGAGGCACCATCCAGCTGCAGTAGCATCCCACTCCTGTAATTTAATGGTAGCTCCAGAAGTGCCAGAATCCGACGAGCATCAGTTTTCGGTCAATGTTTGGGCAGGTATGCTCGATGACCTTTTGATTGGATCGATCATTCTACCGTTCACAATGAATGGTCCGAGATTTCTGAAGTTCCTAGAAACTGATTTTCGCGACGCACTTCTGGAGCTACCATTAAATTACAGGAGTGGGATGCTACTGCCGCTGGATGGTGCTCCGGCCCACATTGCAGCAAGCGTGCGCAAATATCTTAATCAACATTACAGTACAGTATTAAATTGTAGAAAACATTCTCTTCTATCGTTTTAAAATAAAAAATAAGCAGTTTAATGTGCTAGATTTTTCACAAAAAGCCAATTATTAAAAAATTACACAAAAAATTCTAAATTTTTTAGTTTTAAATATTTTTTAAATTTCTTTTTTCATAATAATTATAACATAATGGATGTGTTATTATTGTCTACACGTTAGGCTATCGAATGAGACCTTTTTTATAAATATACGACATTAACACGACTAGTAGTGGTCGAATTAGTACGAGAGCCCGGTTTGGTAACTAAAAAAACAAAATGGCGGCCAATTTACAACCGTGAGAGCAAAAACGAATTCAAACAGCAATTTGTCGATGAAAAATGCCATATTTTATACCATTAAAGTCTCCGACACCGGTATTGAAACACATTGTATATGTCACCGTAAGATTGTAAAAACCGTAAGATTACAAAATAACTCGGAAAATTGTAAATTGTAAATTTTACAGTTTGCTCCGGGAATATTATAAACTAACGAAAAATAATGTGTTAAATTGTAAATGATTTGTACAGTTCACAATTTTCCGATAGTTTACAATCTTCCGAGTTATTTTGTAATCTTACGGTTTTTACAATCTTACGGTGACATATATATATCAAGAGAGACGTGCAGCTGGAGCGAGCGATGTTAAGTGCTACGAATGTCATCTAAAAATGTACCTTGGAGATTGGTCGATGCGTCAGATACTCCATAAACTGTCTGTTTCTCTTTCAAAGTACCAGGATGTCATAAATAAGTAAGAACTACCTTGAGACAGGTCTGACACCGAGCAGTTACAGCCTGCGGCAGCAGCGCAGACGCGGTTCACCAGCAGCCACGTCAGGTGAACCGCCTATATATGCATGATACCCATAAGTACCAGGGTATCAAAAACAATAAGGAGGCTACCTTGAGACAGGTCTGACACCGCGCAGCCACTGCCTGCAGCAGCAGTGCAGACGCGGCCGACTGACGGCTCACGGCGCGCAGCAGACTCCTCACAATTGGCTCCGCGCGCTGGGAGATTAGCACGTGGATCCGGTTCACCAGCAGCCAGGTCAAGTGGACCGCCTCCGACAGACCGTTGTCCACCTAATGATACCCATAATTTCTTTACATACTCGTATCCTGCATAGTGTAATACGTCCTGCATAGTTGTCTATTGACAACTATGCAGGATGTATTGCTAGCCGTGTCATGTGGTTTCACCTGCATAAAACGAATGGTTTTATGTTATAGTCTGTATGGTTATTATATGGTTTTAAACTACAAATATATTTATTTTGAATTGGAATAGTAAAATATTAGTGGTATCTGTGTGTTGTAAGAAGTAATGCCACACAGTATGCTTGCATGCAGTCGAATTGGCCCGGCACGACCGGGGAGGTACCTCTCGCTTACACGAGACCGGCTTAAAGTGACAGCTAAGCTGTCGCGTTTCGTACGGTGTGTAAGGAGCCTGTAAGCCATGTAAGTAGGAGGAGGAAGGAGGGCAACGCAACTGTTTATCTCTATGCGGATGTCTATGGGCGTCGGTAGTCATAAAAATGACTCCCACTGTACTTAAAGTACCAGGATATAATGAACGAGAGAGATATGAACCACTCACGAAGTACTCGCAGTAGGCCAGCACACAGGCAGTCTGCAGCAGGTCCGCACGCAGCAGCGCCGAGTCGCCGCTCGCGTTGAGCGGCACGCCGCGCACGAAGCCAACCAGCTTGTGCCAGTACTTGTGGGAGAGCAGGTTTAGTCTGCGCACACATACAGGTAGGATCGATAATTATAGCAGGAACAGTCTGCACACACAGGTAGGATCAGAGAGTGACAGATTCAAACATACAACGATTTACTGCACACACCCATATAGGTAGAGTCATTAATTGGAGGTTCACTATGCCACAAAATATACATGTAGCATCAGAGAGGCACATCATCAGAGACACCAGATTCAGTCTGCACACACATACATATAGAATCATTAAAAGTAGCAGTCAGTCTCTCAGAAGTTTGCAGGTATAATCATCTGAGACAGATTCAGTCTGCATAAATATGCGGGTATTATAATTAGTGATATCAGTGTCAGTTTGCCCCACATACAGGAAGAATTATTAGTGATAGCAGGCTCAGTCTGCACAGACATGCAGGTAGTATTATTAGTGATATCAAGTTCAGTCCGTCGCAAACATACAAGTACAATCATCAGAGACAGCAGATCCAGCCTGCCATAAATACGCAGGTACAATCATTAGAGACAGCAGGTTAAATCTGACACAAACATACAGGTACAATCATCAGAGACAGCAAATTCAGTCTGCCTCAAATGTACAGGTACAAACACCAGAGACGTCATGTTCATTCTGAATACACATGTGCAGGTACAATCATCTAAAACAGTAGATTAAGTCTGCCACAAAAATACAGTTACAATCATCACAGACATCAAGTTCAGTCCGCCACAAATATGCAAGTATCATCAGAGACAGCCGATACAGTGCGCCACAAACAAGAGCCTTCATCAGAGAGCAGATTTAGTCTGCCACAAAAATACAGATAGAATCTCAAAGATAAAAGATTCAGATACTTACCTGTATGTGGAAGAGCTACCAACATACAGGTAGAATCATTCGTGATTCCACCTATATGACTAGTGGTGATTGGTGAGGAGGCTCTGCCACAAAACATACAGGTACAATCATCAGACAGCAGATTCGGGCTGCCTCAAACGTACTGGTACGATCGTCAGAGACACCAGGTTCACTCTGAACATATATACAAGTTCAAGAATCATAAACAGCAGTTTCAGTCAGCCACAAACATACAGGTACAATTGTCAGACTCAGCAGGTGCTGCCACTAACACAATCTTCACAAATACTGCACTTACCTGATGAGAAGGTGCGACCAGTGCACCGTCAGCAGCGGCAGCCGATGGGCCGCCTGTAGACAGATGAGGTTGAGCGAGTCCAGGGGGAAGTTCTCGTCGGGGCTGTAGAGGCCCGTGTTGAGGCCGCTCTGTTCGTTGTGGAGGATCGTCTGCGCCATCTTGGCGGTGAGGGGGAAGAGGCAGCCGTCTGTAATGGGTGGATGGAGTTAGTAAGTCCCGCTCAGTTTGTTTCTCCGGTACTTCTCAGGACAGGGTTAGAGTTGAACTGGTGGTAGATGTAATTTTTGACGCTCAAAATGTAATTTTTATAATTATACTAGCTAAGCTGCGCGGTTTCTATGTTATATTTAGCTCTTAATTACCAGCCACTTCTTATTAATTACTAACCATAACCTTTGAAACTATAATTATTAATTTATTAGCCAGTTAAGTGCCCAATAGACTAACCGTATCCTAAACAACCAAAAACAAACTCACCCGTCAAATGTAGCATATGCTTGACTTGGACGATGATATTCACGCACACAGCGTACATCAGTTCATCATCATCATCATCGCTTATCCCGTCCATCTCCGTCACGGCGTACGTCAGGACCCTGAACAGGAATCGAACCAGCACCACATCTGGAGACAGGTTGGCGCAGTTCTCATTGACGGTTTCCACATTCAGAGGATCCACGTTGGGTTTCACGTTGAAGAATATGGACTCTGGAGCCACACACTTGGACTTGAGGTAGCTGATGCTGAGGAGGATCTCTGTTTCCGGTATGAGTATCAGAACCTTGCTCAGGAGCACCAGGATAGTGATGAGGTAGCGGAGCTTCAGGTGTTTGGAGGTGGTCGCCTGGAAGGGATTTTTTCTTGTTAGTTTCTGTTATAATAATAATAATAATAATATCTAAAGACTTATTACACCACGTAACACTTATAAACTAGGTGGGATTCGAACCCGCGAACCCTGGCTCAATATGCTTCGCTTATCCGAGCCCTGTACCACTGCGCCAGCTGGTCGTCTTTTTATGATGATAGTATTTGATGATGGCAGCTACGTTTAGTTTTTTTCACCTCTATTATACTATATGAGGGAAGAGTAGTTGGTTTTTACCAAAAGGCTGTCTTCTTTATATCAATGTTATGTAGATGTACTGTCCTCTTTTTCTCTGCCTGTTCGGGTCAATCGCCGAACAATAATGGACATGTCAGCGTAAATGAGACACCGCGCCTTGTAGTTTACATAAAAATGGCATACATATAAATCAGTACGCAGCACGCAATCGGCAACCTTTCGCGCGCGACTCATCCTAATCCCATGATCTAATCCCATTACCTTCATTAGATCTTAGAGAGTTATTCTATATCCTATAATAAGTACTCAAATATATCCTTTTATATTATACACTTCTAGTTTATATTATCTTACCCCAACCCTGAACATTGGTCCTTCGAGCCATCCTACTGAACTCATGTCTTATATTTGTACGCTCCGGGACATTGGTCCTTCGAGCCATCCTACCAAACCTATATCCTATATTCTATTCTCAAATGGGCCACTACCCCCAAAACACACGAAATGTGATAGCGTTGCCACAACTTAAAATCAGCCGTAAGTGGGAGGTACCTCCCCGGTCGTGGCTATCCGATTAGGCTGTGATGTAGCATATCACTTCTGTTTTTTAATCTATTCTTTTTTGTCTAGTCTGTTTTGCAGTGATGTAAGATTACTCAATAAAGATATTTGATCAACTATCTTCTATTCTATAGAAAAATTAACGTGGACTTATTTAGCACGTTAGTTTAGCTCTTTGCTAAGTACAACAAAGCTTCTCTTTAAACACGTGCAGCAGCGTCGTCAGAGCTACCACGTCGCGGAGTGTGCGGATGTTTGTGTCCCTCACCTGGTCGGGAGGCGCCTTGAACAGTATCTTCAGCACCAGCTCGACTCTGGACTGCTCCAGTAGCACGTCTCTGTACACGGCCCGCAACAACGTCGTGAGAGCTACCACGTCGCGCCGTGTGCGGAGCTCGAGACTGCGCTCTCCGAGCAGGCTGAGTAACGTGTCCGCTGCCAGCTCCGACCAGCGGTAGTGGCTCTCCGGCTGGTCCCGGGATAGGGATAGTACCGCTGACACCAGTTCCAACACCTAGGATAAGAGACTACGTATATATACACTAAACAGCGGACTGCAATCGGCTGATGGTGATACACATACAGCGAAACTTGGCTAAGTAGGACCTGGATAAGTGAGTGACCCTCATAACTGGCACTGAATTATCTCTGTTAGTGGGACGAACCAAACCTGTATAACTGGGATTCGTTCTTACGATTTTATCAATTTTTTTTTTCTAAATTCTTTATCTTGCAAAAATGCGGTACATATAGATGATAAACAATGATATTTTGTCATGCAGATTTGCCATAATATGTTATATCGTCTTAGTTACCTCTATAACTGAAACAGCAAGTGAAATTTATATGAATTAAACTCTGTAGGGAGGTGCAAATCGTTATCAGTACGTGAAAAACTAAAGATAATATACGCTCATGAAAGTGGGAAAACGCGCGATAAAGTCTGTCTCGAATTTACTCTACTCTGTGTAGAATAATACAAATGGAATATTTTAGTTTATTACATTTACATACATATTATGTTTTTTGATTCCCAAAAAAGATTAAAATGCCTACATAATAAAGTATAACGTTTAGGTACATGATAGGTTATTTTATTTATGATTTGTACCTCCATTTCTATTAGTGAAATAACCTGTATTATAACGTATACTAATGGCACCGTTTTTTTTTTTTTTAATTTTAGGAACACAAACAGAAGTCCATATAAATAAATTGACATAATTAAACTCGTAAACCAAAAATAGTGTCCACGATTAAATAACACAATAAATACAGCTTCGAGAAAACAAAAATAAAACTATATGAGACAGATATTTATTTACACCTGGATATCTGAACACGGCGTAAGGGGAATACCTCTATATATTATTTATATACTACTAAATATATTACTATATATTGAAATATTTCTTTCAAATTATAATGATAGGTGTAGGAAATTCCATTTGCCTCTAAAAACACGTAGGGATATAGCTGACTTATGCTATCTAATGAATGTGGCGAACGGAAGTGTTGACTGTCCGGAACTGTTAGAGATGATTACCCTACGCACAAATACTTCATCGTTCCGTAAACCTTTCGTTTTTATATAAACCCGTCTTTTATATGTGGAACCGGCGAAAACGAACTATAGACAGAATGCATACATCTTGAGGGCGAGTAGGTTTGTAGTAGGTTTTTAATAATATAAAGAATCTTACGGCCACTGATTTTGACATAGATCTTTTCCATACTATTACTAAAAATGTAAAACGCTTATTGAACGACAATTTTTTTTTTCAAAATTTGATCAGGGCATAATTATTGTATACTCACTTTTTTCACTCACATCCAACATAATTACCTACATGTATTGTATTGCAAAAAAATAATAATATATTTTAATCATTGTACTGTGCAAATATACCTACTCAAATTCACTTGTTTCACTTCCTTTAAGCTAACCGCATTTGAACGTCTTACATATTCTTCTTAATGTATGTGAAAACTTTTAATTGGCCTTCACGAATTTATAATTGTAAAAACTGTCCACACTAGTAAGTTTTCCGAATAAATAAAAATAAAATAAGTGAGACTAATTTGCAGGTCCCCTTAAAAATCTCACTTAGCCAGTTTTTACTGTATAATATACAATATCATCACTAAACTGCTTTATGAATAGACTGATCAAACGTGAAATCTTTAGACTATTCGACACACACGGATCAATATTAGCTGCTAGTGTGGTTTAAATCAATAATAATAATGTAAAGAAACTGTCCGGTTGTCGAACATAAAGAGTTTAGTGCAATGACCTACAGGTTAAGTGAGACGCAATATAACGGAGCGAGAGGCAGATATTAAAAGGTCAACACACGAAAGTGTTTCTGCTCGTCGACCGGACTATGTACGTTGGTTCTGGTTAATTTTAGTGTAATGAAAAATCGTGTAATTCTAAGCTTACTAATATTATAAATGCTGAAATTTGTTTGTATTTTTATTTGATGTAGATAGATATAGCTTAAAAAATATACAAGTACTTACAATTTGCGCGACCCTTTCGCTTCAAAGCTTTGTATTGTAGTGTAGCGTAATGTAAGGTAGTGTAGTGAAGTGTAGTGTAATGTAGTGTAGTGTAGTGTAGTATCGTGTAATATAGTGTAGTGTACTATAGTGTAATAGTGTACCTTGGGCTGGTGCATGGTCTTCTGCAGCATGTAGAAGAGCACCTCGCGCATCGCCTGCGCCTCCTGCTGCTGCGCGCGCCCGAGCACACTCCTACCTGTGCAATGCATCAACAACACTTAATAATGTCTTATGAGATGACAACTATAATTCATAGTACAGTGTTTGAAGTTGTTAATGTTTGCTGAATGATGTGCAGAAAAAGAAAGAGAATGTTTGTTTGTAATTGAGTTGCCTTCTTTTATCCCATTCTTCTCGTAGGGCTAAGTAAAGCTAAACGCCAAGAGCGTAGCCATCACTCTATGTCGGTATTACGACAGCGGGAATTACCACCCCTGTCGTACTGGCTGCTCACTGCCTCCCAAGGACATGTAATGACGTAGCTGCAGAAACCAGGACTGACAGGGCCGATGACGACTTGTCTCTGTGACGTCAGGCCCCAGAAAGGGAAGAGTGGTATAACGAGAGGGCACTTAAACAGTTTGTAGGGAGGCCAGAATTGCACGTTGGATAACAGAGCCGATGAGCAAACCCCCGGGCATCTTCGTATGCCGAGAGGTGGGTAGGAGAGTGGTGACATGAGTGGTTGGTGAGTAAGTGCTCACTTCCGCCCACTGGTTCCTCTCAGAACCTGCAGCCAGCAGCAGCCACAGCAGCTGCGAGTGACAGTAACCCTGCAGCACTCACCGGCACTGCCGCTGAACACCCTCACGGCCACAGGCTCCAGGCCGGCCACGCACTCGTCCAGCGCGCCTGCAGCCAGCAGTCCGTCACACAGCTGCAGCAACTGCGTCAGAGAACACATACACGTGACATACATACAGACAAGACCAGCTGAGAGCTATGCT
>LUGF01002386.1:55415-71942 GCA_001625245.1 Calycopis cecrops
GAAATAGGACAGTTGTGGACACTAGAGTTGACAACTGATGCGCATCTAATACTATATTGTGCCCGGATGTCCGTGACCATGATACGTACGTCATACTATTATCTCTCTACTCTCTATGGATAGATATAGATCTACCCCATAAAGTTCCACAGGTCACGAGCCAGTTCCTTAGCTACGTCGTCAGTCCAACAAGTTGGAGGCCGTCCAATATTCCATCTTCTGATTCGGAACCACCATAATTTATGTATTATTTGTAGTGTAGAAATACAAAACATTTAACTCTATAAAAATTTACAAAAAATAAAAAAAAAATAAAAAATCTTATGCCATCGACAAGATGTAACACAAGTCTTTACGGTACATGGCTAACGTAGCTTCATTACACGGATGATTATTATTTATAAAGATAGATCGAAATTCGATCGCAAATATAAGAAGAAAATCCATTCGATTTCGAATACTGTTTATTTTTTTTTGGACCTGAACTTTTACTGTGGAAGCGAAAAGTAGAACAATACAGCTTCAATGGATTGCTACTGCGTAACTGTCTAAAACCTTTTTTGTAAATAAAAAACTAAATGTCAATGCGGTATGCCAACTGTGTATTACATAAGTTTAGGCATTGTGTGAGTGCCGTTGGATGGTGTGGGTTGCATTTTTATCAGGATGACAGTAAAATCCAATGCGCGTTGTATTAAATTTAATATTAGTTTTCTACACATCTCCATTTAATCTTCAGCAAAATTGCAAATTCCTCCATTCCCTCAATGCTTTAAAACGCCCATAGACATTCGCATGGAGTTTATACAGATGCGTTGCCCTCCTTGCTCCTCCCGCGTCCATGGGCCATCGGCTGTTGACGCACGAAACGCGACAGGCCATCTGTCACTTTAGCCCGGCATCGTGTAATATATCTAATCTCTGATAAGGCAGTTTCTCGTACAGCCTGGCCAGGTTAATGCATCACTGCCAATACGGGTTGCAGGCCACGCCCACTAGAACGTTTAGTGCATCCGCCAATAGCGGGAAGTGCACGCTGTAGCGTGGCACTATCTCTTACAGTATCAATATGTAACATAACTCACCTCTGATAAGGCAGTTTCTCGTACAACTTGGCCAGGTTGACGCGACACAGCCAGTATGAGTTGGAGGCCACGCCCACTAGACCGTTGAGTGCGTCCGCCAGTAGCGGGCAGTGTATGCTGCGGCAGAGCGCGCCGCACACGCGCCCTAGCGACGACAGCGTGTGGTTCACTGTCGAGTGAACCTCGTCCGAGAGACCCTGGGAACCAAGAAAGTTAGTGAGAGCTAGTGTCATGCTGCATTACATGTGAGATGGGCACGCTCGGAGATGTATCCCTCGCTCACATGATACTGGCGTAAAATAGCAACTGTAACGTGTAGTTTTCAGTGGTCCATAGGAAGGAAGAAGACAACGCATGATCCGAAACACAAAGCGCACTCCATGGTCGTCGGTAGTCATCAAAAGTCTTCGACTGCTCGTTTACTTTAAATAAATACTATTTATTATATTGCAGTAAGAGGTAGTGCTCTCTTTCATTTGGAAAGAAAAAATACATTTTTCCTACTCCCATCTCTTTCCAATTTAATTTGGTCTTTGGCAATAATTGACTGGGCTTTTGGGCTGAAGAAGATAAACGCAAAAAAAATATTTTGATTGTGAAAATATCTACAGAGATTGGTGACACCGAACTCCAAACTCTTGTTCATCCCTACTTGATTTTAAATTATTACAAAACACGGAATCAAACACAGATAATAATTATAATTAATAATATATTTTTTATAATATAGACAAATTGCGTTTTTACCTTGAATATATGACTAACAAAGCTGAGTTTTTTCCTTATCAAATTTCCCCTTTAGATGCCCGAGAGTGGCTTGTATTATCATCATCACAAAATTATTTTCTAGGCTTTAGCTTACAAAAACTGTATAAAATACTAATATGAGCACAGCCTAAATTTATATATCTTTTTAATCTTTAAAAAAGTATGTAATTCTCGAAAACTGTAGAAAACTCATCTACGTAGTTGTTCGTTAATGATATTATGTGCCATACTAATATTTCAAGGTGACTATTAAATACAATTTAAGTTACCTTCAGAAGAATTTCCAGCAATCTCTCCGTACTGATGTTATCGCTGACATCCTTCGGTAGCACACTGTAGTTCCTCCACCGGTGATAGTCACCATGGGACAGGTCCAACGCAGAAGACAGATAGTTCCCAATGCACACCCTCACCAACCCCCTCACTTGAGGATCCCCATGACACTCTAACAACACAAAAATGTCCGACAGATGCTGAAACTCAAACTCTTTCCCTTCTTCTACTTCACTTGTGTCATCCATCTTAGACTCCACTTCTATGGTATTCTCCACACGTTTCTCTGTGTCTTTCTTACAAGTCCCACTGTCCAAATTAGTCGTTGACTCTCCGAAATGGTCAAATTTCATATCCAAATCAATACTCGACGAAAGGACATCAGCGCTACTGGTCATTGGGTACCCCGTAGACATGTGATCGTTGCTCGCTGTCATATTGGAGTTGGTGGTGAAATTGCTGTTAGTCATATTCATATTTGTGCAGTCAGTGAATCCAGAGGCCACCAAATTGGCCTTGCTGTCCAGTATACCACTGGGAACGTCCTTGGAACTTTTCAGCTCGCTGTCTGTGGATTTCTCCAGAGATTTGCTGTCCTTTTTGAGTATTTGAACTTGGCTGTCCATGTTCAGGAGATCCTGGCTGAGAGATTCGGTTATTGAGTCTTGGTAGCACACGTTCCTCTCGAGTATGAACTCGTTTATGTGGTCCTGGTTGGAGTCTGTGCCTTCTGATGACGCTGGAAATTTAAAACAGAAAGATATTTTATATTTTCTAATAGATATAAAGAGCGAATATGTACGATGCAGGCAGTGAACATTCATTGTCAACGTTTTTTTGTTTGATTTACCATAATAATTATTTTTTCCAGTAGCTATTATTATCATACTAGTCACTAACAATACTTTCTCCTAGCTAGTTTCATCACTCCAGTTCGTAACAACACGTTTTATAAGGAGATATGCCGGCACGACAAGAGAGTAAGTAACCTTTCGCTCACCTTAAACTGACAGCTATGCTTTCGCGTTTCGTGCGGCTTCTGAGCATCACACTGCCCATTAGAATGAAGGAAGAAAGGAGGGCAACGCCGCATAACAATCACACAGATCTCTGTGTGCATCCGTAATCATCAAAAGGCTCGGACTCCTTGTTTGCCACCTTCCATACTACTAAACTACGTTCCATACTACTATGTTATAAATACGGAAATGTGTTTGTTTGTATATATAGTTGAAGGACTGAAGAGTGCCATAGGCATTTTTGTTCTACCAAGCGAACGAAGCCGCGGGTAACAGTTAGTATACTATAAGGAAACCGCTCACCGGAATAGTTATGTAGTTTGATGTCCGCGTCTTTGTCCAGGTACAGCGTGGCTGCCTGCGGGTACAGTTGCAGCGCCGCCGCCACACACGACAACGCTGAGGACTTCACCGACACACGCACGCATCTGCAACGGAGAATAGGACTACCTCAGGGGTTCCCAAAGTGTGCACCGCGATGTGCTATCCTCAAAGTGTGCGCCGTAGAAAATAAAGAGGGGCGCCGTGAGTTGATCCACATCCATAGCTCACATCGGAAAACAAAACAGCATATTTTTTTTTTTTTTAATGATATAGTGGGGCAAACGAGAAGTTGCAGCCATTTTCATGACTACCGACGCCCATAGACATCTGCATAAAGAGTATACAGATGCGCTGCCCCCCTTTCTCCTCCCTCCTCCATGGGCCACCGGCTACTTACACACCGCACGAAACGCGACGACAGCACAGCTGTCACTTTACGCCGGTCTTACGTAAGCGAGAGGTACCTCCCCGGTCGTGCCGGCCCAATTCGGCTGCATGCGAGCATGCAGTGTGGCACTACCTCTTACTAAATAATAATATAAATAAATAATATAATAGTAAAACTATTCGACCAAAATTACATGTCTTTTTGGGCTCAGCTTGGGTAGGGCGCTGTGACAAAATACTGCATTACTTTCGGTTAGTTGAAACTGCGCCGCGAGCTGAAAAAGATTGGGAACCCCTGGACTAGCTAACACCCGCGGTTTCACTTCAGGGAAATTGAAAATAAAAATACTAGCTGTGCCCTGAGCGCGTTGCAGCGCCACCAGCAGCTAAAGCGAGAACTGTCACGGCAACATATGAAATTCATTGGAATGATTCGAAAATTGGTCGCACCAACTCAGAAACTTTCGTGGGCTCATATACAACAACTTTCGGATCATCACATGATCAAATCCATAGTTTACGTCTCTATAGAGAGCGTACTAACATTTTTTTTTTAATACATATAAATTATTGAAGCCGTATCTTTTTGGGATACTTGGCCCACTCGAAACGGGCCTAGTTTTTAATAAAATATAAATATCATCAATTCAAAGAAGTCTTTCTTTCAGTTCAGTTCAGCAATACCAAATGTCAACGAAACCTCTTGGACGTCTTCCATCTGACATTATTTATAGAGTATGGCTACAACTGGCTTTTTGTGCAACTCAACAAAAGAAAATGGGTCGTACTTTTTGTATGCTAGCCTAATTGTGGTCGATATTTTGATTTGAGTACATCATGCTTGTCAGAAATGAAACTATTTTATTAATTCGAACCTTTTGAAATGAAAAATTAATAAAAATACTATACTTATCTCGTGACTATCCCTCAGCTTGGATGACTTCAATTCGTTTGAAGTAGGCATCAGCTGCCTCATCATATACGACAAAGCCTGTACAATACGCACGTGTGACGCACCTGTCAGACACGACGCCCCCTCCCCCCCTGTTCCCCGTCAGCAGGAACTTGGAGGCGAGCAGCCGGACGCAGTACTTGAGTCGCACGTCGTCGTCGGACGGAGAGCCTATGTTTATCTGAAACAGTTTTACAATTAATACGCCGACTAAATATGTTATTGAAACAACTTAAAACACTGAATATGTTAAATATATACATACTATATAATGAAATATTGATATTTGCACAGATATATCGAAAAAGTTGTTCAACTTTAAACTATATGCGGTATTTTATTTCGATTCAGAGAGTTTCGGCTCAAATTTTGTCACAATCAGATAACAATCCATGCATTGTAAATTATTTTTTGTCTAGATCATACAAGTGTTACTTTTTGGTCACCTGCCAAATTTTCAGATTTGGTTCAGAATCAATAATAGAATCGATTTATGCTATAAAAAAAAATAAAAAAATTATTAGATATAATTACTTTGTCACCCACTATATTTAATCTAGTCGACTCAACTACCAAAACTGGGTGGCGAATTAGTACCTATATTTTATATGCTTTTGAAAATGCTGACTTCAGATTGCACGACTTATTAAATATAGATATAACAGTTCGGAACGTCTCCATTTCGTTCATCATCATCATCAGCCTATTGCAGTCTACTGTTGGACGGCGGCCTCTCCCACAGCACGCCGATAGCCGCGATCTTCGGCCAACCTTTCCCACTTCCTGCCCAGCTTTGCGTATGTCGTCATTTGGTTAAATATTTAAAGATAACTTGGTAATTGGTTACCTTCAAGCGCCCGCTCTTCGGCGGCGGCTCGTCAGCCGCATCAGCCTCGTCAGTATACTCGCGCAGCCGCTCGCTGACGTGGCGCGACAGCTGCTCCGGGTCCGGCGCGACTGGCTCGTCCTCGCTCACCGGAGAGCCCGGCGTCTGTATTGTTCGGATGTTTGTGGATTTATAGTGCCAGTTGCCACGTCAATTAAGCCGGTGACCCATGGGGGACGCGAGGAAAGGGCAACGCATATATGTTCTCCTTCCTCGTATATAGGTGTCTGGTCTATACGTCTAGTGGTAAGCATCTTCAACCACAGACATGAGGTCCCAGGTTCGAATCCCGGGTCGGACCAAAAATCATTATTGGGGCTTTTCAATTTCTAATAACAGTCCTTACGGCGGCCGTCTCTAATAGAGACAAGCCATCTGCGCAGGGCATATTATAGTACACAAGAGTGCGCGCAGACACAATTGCACTCTATTCCCTTATTCTCCTATTCCGATGGGCCGGCAGTCCGACACGACCTGTGAGAGATAAGGCGCCGGACAGACGGCTTAACGTGCTCTCACAGAGGTGTAACACCGCCAACTTCCTGATTCCGGACTGTTATTAGAAATTTAAAAATCCCAATAACAATTTTTGGTCCCACTCGGGATTCGAACCCGGGACCGCACGTCTGTGGTTGAATACGCTTACCACTAGACCACGAGGCAGTCAAATCATAAACCACAGTATCAATAGTTTAAAAATGGAATCCGCAAGCTCTTCGTAACCTTCACCATACCTGTATAGAGAGCTCCTCGACACTAAGGCTGGGTGTGGCAAGCTGTAGCAGACTCCCCAGCTGCAAGGCTCCGCTGAACGTGAGCTCGGGCTCCCGGCCCTCCAGCGGCGCGCTGGCCACCGAGCGGTGCGACACGTGGCTTGTGTAACCTGCAAGTTACACAAGTTATACATAAGGGTCAGGTTACCACAGTTTATATTGCATAATGGAGCTAAATAATAACATAATAAGAAAAAGACAGGATTTACCACCACCACCATCATAAGATACTTACTTATGTTTCTCCGATGGCCCTTCTCACTCCTCTCATCGAGGCAGACCGGTCTCGGACTCTTGTCCAGCAGAGCCCTCCGGTACTCTCCCCTCGCCTGACCCAGCAGCACGGAGAGACACTCCATTACCGTGTTCTGTATGTTGTGCTCGGTGCTCGACTGGCTTATGTAGTGGAGACACAGTTGGTACAACTGAAAACAATATGCATAGGGTATATATTTCTCTATGTGTGTATGTAGGCTTTATGGATAGCATACGAGCTGTGTAATTTCATGAGAATTTACTTGTCTATGGAACAATGTTACAATAAAATCATAATGCCATAGATTATTTAAAAAAATGCAAGCAGAATAAACAAATTCATTTTACACAATTCCTTAAGTCCTTACTTAAACCTTATATTGATAGTTTTTAAACAATAATTGATAATGAAACTGCAATTAAATTGGTACGTTCTTATAGTTGATGGAATGAATGAAAATGTATTGTCACTTTTTAATGGAAAGTCATATTATTGTAAAAATTATACGTTTTTATACAATTTCCACTTTTTATTAATTTAAATTCCATTAATTACGACCGGTTTCGATATCTCATCATCAGGTAGGCATCGTAATGCCTCTCGCTTTTATCAACATTGTATAACAATCATTTGGATGTCCATGGACGTCACAAGTCATTAAAATGCTTCGAATGCTTGTTAGCCCCCTTATATAAAAGCCTTTTCCATCACATTTCTCACCTCTAGAAAGTCCTGCACGCTGAACACATCGTTGTCCTGAAACTTTTGTACGTCTTTCACTTGGAATATTGATTTTATAATAGAAAACCATCCAAGCACCACTGTGTCTTCTTGTGTGTACGGCCATAATTTTTCTGAGAAAGAGAGAAATTATTCAGTACCTTAATGACATGTGTTATAGATATAAACGATGGATATATTTAGCATGAGTATAGCATCATATCATATTCAAAACTTCACATCTTAAATCTTAATTGATGAAGGAAACGAAGAACCGGCGTGGTTTTTGGGGTAGGCAAATCATGAGATACACAATAGTCAAAAAGAACGAAAATGAAAAAAAAAATGTATTTAACTTCCTTTATATATGTAAATTTACACACAGAGCAATAATTGTCTTAAAATAGTATAGTCAATTATTGCTCTGTATGTAATTTTACTTCTTATTGCCATGGTAAGATGTGAGTTAAAGCATGAAGTGCCTAAAATAATTCATAGAAAAACATTTATGATCCGAGCAGAATTCGAACCCACCACCTGTGCCGTAATGCGAGCGCCCATTCGCGCTTACATTACCAATGCGTCAGTCGATCACCAAATTATTAACTTTGCACAAACCATCTAGATATGAATGTTTTTATATATTATATAATATCAAGGTCACATCAGCAAAGCATACTTAATTTTATTTTGCAATGTTTTTATTAACCTTGATCATTCTAATAGTTTGTATATGCTATTCGTACAATTCTTGTGCCCATATTCAAGTAAGTCGTAGTACTGTGCTGCTTTGCAGACAGATAGAACCAGCATACCCGGGGATGTCAGGCATAGACAATAGCACCAGATAATGTGGTTTGAATTTGTAGTGTTCAATAAATTGAAGGAGAAATGAGGGCAGTAATAATTATCAAGATGTCTTAGAAGATAATGTTCCCACAGCCTATATAACATCGCCCGCACCTAGTGCATGTGTACGCACATAAACAATAAAATTAGTTATTTTTTTTTTTTTATGGTATAGGAGGGCAAACGAGCAGTTGTAGCCATTTTCATGACTACCCACGCCCATAGACATCTGCATAGACTACAGATGCGCTGCCCCCCTTTCTCCTCCCACCTCCGTGGACCACCGGCTACTTACACACCGCACGAAACGCGACAGCACAGCTGTCACTTCACGCCGGTCTCGTGTAAGCGAGAGGTACCTCCCCGGTCGTGCCGGCCCAATTCGGCTGCATGCAAGCATGCAGCGTGGCACTACCTCTTACTAAAGTTAAATATCAAATTATTTTTTAAACCTATATCTCCTATTTTTTATTATTTATATTGATTTATATTTTTATTTATTATTCATATATCTCTGTACGCATGAAGCTACATTCTCCAAAACTATAAAAAAGCACTTGTTTACTGACCTTAGTAAAAGTAATATAAATATACATACCATATGCTTTCCCGAGAATGTTTGTCAACAAAGCGTCTCTGTGTGCACACAAATGGGCCACACAATTCGCAACACCCCTCCTTATAGCTGGCTCCGTACTCTCAACAAGTGGCAGAAGACTCTTTGACAGCTCTGTAACAGAAGAATATCATAATCTTTTAAAGTATACAAGTGAACTCCATAAGAAATAATATTTAAAAATATGAACAATAATATTTTGATTACTTCTATGTTCACGTCGTATAGGTATCGTAAGAGGTAGGACCACACTGCATGCTTGCATGCAGCCGATTTGGGCTGGCACGACAGAGGAGGTAACTCTTGCTTACACGAGACCGGTGTCAGCTGTGTTGTCGCGTTTCGTGCGGTGTGTAGTAGCCTGTGGCCTATATAGGTGAAAGGAGAAAGGCGGGCAGCGCATCTGTGTAGTTTCTATACGGATGTCTATGTGCGTCGGTAGTCATGAAAATAGCTCCAAATACTCGTTTGCTCCCCTATACCATAAAAAAGAAAAAAAACCTTTCACCTCAGGATCTATTCTATTACATATTCCTACAAAACTATTATGAGTTCGACAATGTGATGTCCTATGGATATTTCAAATTATGATAGTACATATTAAAAAAAATCCCAACAGACTAGAGATTATATTATAATAGGTATATGTATGCCTTTTTTTTATTATTGACAAGAAATAGAAATTATTTATTTAGAACTACACTGCAGAATATAATAATAATAATAATAATAATAATAATAATATAATATTAATTAGATTTAAGTCTATTTTCAATTTCTTCTAAGATATGATAAATAAAATAATTAACTCACCAGATATTTCCTCATCAGTAGTGTATTCAGCCAATGCATCCAATATTCGAGGCAAGTTATTCTCTAATGCCTCCACAATAAGTTGTGTTTCTTCAGTCTGTTGCACAATCTGACTTAGCTTGGGAAACAGTGTCTGTGCTTGCGACCGTATCCTACCTACACCTGGACGCAACCAGCACTCACCAAGACAAACACGGGAGAGGGCAGCCCGAATCCACCTTGAAAAGTATATAAATATTTGTATATTTCTTCTTCTTCTTTATATTTAAAAAATAAATGTGCGTCTGTATTGTCTTTATAGAATCGTAAACTTTACATTTGATGATCTGAAGCAAAGTTGTTGTACAAGAGCCCACAAAAGTTTTTCAGTTGGTACCACCAATTTTCGATGACGCCTCCAAGCTTAACAATGCAGGCAGGGTACATTATAAAATATAATATTTCCAAATTTAAAAATACATTTAGGTAGATTGAATCTTTGTCAACTGAGGAGGAGATAGCTGCGATAGACGAGTATTTTCAGGAGCTTGAGGAATCATTTTTGAAGGTATAAATAAGTTGCAGGAGAGATGGAGGAAGTGCATTGGACTTAACGGTGATTATGTTAAAAATTAAAATATTTTTTTATTCAATATATTTTGTTTTTTAGTTTTTTAGATAGGCCACGAACTTTTGGATCAGCCCTCGTAATTGAAATGTTTGTCATTGAAGAAATGTCAATAAGGTATTCAAACATTTTTTCGAGATATGACAAGATCGCTTTCCAGCTTCCATATAGTTTTTATTTATATTTATATTACAGGGTCGTCATAAAAGAACTTCCACTCACAACATCATAGCTGGGATTACAGATTACATAATACATTATCATGTTATATGGTACACATACCTTCCATTCTTTGTCGAGTCTATTTGATTCTGTAGTATTATATTTATTTTATAGGAATGGAAAGCAAATCCTCCAGCGACTGCTCTGTTTAACGCTTCATCACCCAGAAGACGAACTTCTGCCTGAAATATTTATTAAATAATATAGAACGATGCCCTTATATAAATGAATTAAGGACAAAAACAATTGTTTTATAATATATATTATTATTAAAATGAAATTTTGTTAAATAGTGTAAGTAAAACTTTTGTTTTTTGTTTTACAGCACCATCTCTGAACTGCTATTAAATAGTTAGAGTAGATTAATCAGAAATCTTTAAACTATTGGAAAACATACATTAGCTTATTAGATGTTCATTAGGTTTGATGCTCGAATTTCGACCACTGGGCGACCACCAGTACAAACTATAAGGCCAGATAAGGAGAACTATGTCGTCTTTCCATATCACAACTCTCCTACCTGAGTACTGAATTTAATAGTTAATATTATTGCATTTTTTTTACTTACACTCTCGTTGCTAGCTAAATTCAGCAGTGTCGGTATTGCTGAATGTAGTAAATTTGAGTAATGGCGAGCATAGAGATGCCGACTACCCAAGACGCCCAAACATCTACCCAGAGTCCCCGCCGCTGCTTGCAGTTCATGATTTCTGTCGTTAAATAAAGCACACTTTAAGTATACTTGTAAATTACAGTAAAAAACAATTATCTAATGAGAATAACAATCATTTTACCTTGAAAAACATTCGCTACTTTTCAAATACTCTAGGGACTTTTCGGCTTTTTCTAATACGTTCATGATTATATCTTTAATGTGCGATACTAATATATATTATTGAACATCATATTTTATTATTTCGGAATCCCATCTGGAGTGTTAAATATTGCTGCACTTGAAAACGCAAAATATAGGTGAAAAACGTAAAAGTTTTTCTATGAATTTACTATTTGTAATTTGACAACCATCAAACACTGCAAAGCAACAGCAGGTAAAAATCAATCAAACTGACATCTGACAGTACAACTTTTTTAACTAAGTTAATAAATTTTGCCTTAGTATATAACCACCTGTTAAAAATTTTATTCTCCTGGAAACATCGAAAGCAAAAGAAAACAGACCATGTACGTACGTGTCGTACTAGCACACAAAGAGCATCTAGCACACTGTGCACTGGTCACTGAGGGTTCTGTGCCAACGACAGATAGAAGTATCCTTGCTAGAGATGACGTGAACGGAAAGATTTGCTTTTATTTTGATTATAGTTTATTTATTAATAAATGATTTTAACATTTATTGTAAGTGAATAACTATTTTAGAAGAAGGAAGTATATTACTTTTCTATTTAGGTATATGGGCATATCGTTTTTACGAAAACATCTGAATTCATAAACATCTATGATTCTTTACATGCCAGTAATTATCACCAACATCATCAAATAACATATATTTTAGATATGCCAATATCATCCTAATTTGTAAGTAATATTCATAAAATTTTCTATGATGGATTTTAGGTGCCAGGACGCTCAGTTCTGCGTTGTCCGCTTAACTAATTGTGCCCTTTTCACAACATTCGTCACTGTTATCCAACGTACTCGTCATTGCTCCTTACTATTGTCTGTCTAGATCTAAGAATGTCTCAGAAGTCAGAGTAATAAACAGTGCTGATGGGACGAATACCATGCAGTGTTTTCAATTTAGAGGATTTTCGATTAAAATGGGTTGTTTGAATAGGTTTCAGGTTTCATTCTAAGTGCCTCTATATAATATATATTGCTTTTAGTGGCCCTTTGAGTTTTATAGTGGCTTAGTAAAATTCAATTTCTAGATCAATGACTAAAATGCAATTACTAACGACCTAATGCGGAACTAAGTCACATACACTATAGGGATCAAGCTTCTAGACTGTCACTCTAACTAGTGGCTGAAATGAAATGTGAACCTAATGCTAGTAGCAAATTTGCGTTTGTACGTATGATTTATCATCATTATCTCAACATGTCATTGTCATTGTCTTTTGCTAGCACTTGATTTCTAAAGTGATCACTAAGGCAGCGAAAGTGCTGCCTTTATGTTTCGTGCATGTACTCTATAGGTTTTTTTATGGTATAGTTTACCCTAAACGAGCAGCCGGAGTCATTTTCATTACGACTACCGGCGCCCACAAACATCCGCATAGAGGCTATACAGATGCGCTGCCCTCCTTTCTCCTCCTACCTCCATTGGCCACCGGCTACTTACACACCGCACTAAGCGCGACAGCACAGCTGTCACTTTACGCCGGTCTCGTGTAAGTGAGAGGTACCTCCCCGGTCGTGCCGGCCCAATTCGACTGCATGCCAGCAGTGTGTCACTACCTCTTACCAAATCATATTCATTATATTTTCTGTAAGTTTTATATTTTATACGTTACTCACTTTTATTATGTGTATTAGTGATCTACCAGAAATATTCTTCCAGTCTGAATTATTGTTGTAGTGCCATTTCGCATTGGAGCTAAAATGGGACGACACGATCGAGATTATAATTTCTACCTTAAGAATATACTTAGTTGAGAGTTAATTTAAGTTATGGGAACACTGTTAATAGTCGTTATCATTTAACTGTCAAGACTCAAGTGTCAATATCAGTGATATCAGGATTGTGATTTCAGATTTGTATTTTGTAGCAAATTCTTTAAAGTATTAGAAATATTGGCTAAATATTAATTAACGACTATCTCCCAGGATTTTTCGCAGCTTTAGAGTAAATGTGTTTAGTGTTACAAAGTAACGAGAGTAGTACCGTCTAACGAGTGGCCAGTGGCCACAGAGCTAGTGAATTTTTATCGCAACATAAGAGCAATAGTTCAACTCAGTGATAATCTGAAATTATGTCAACAGCAGACGAAGAAGTAGACGTTATGTACGGACTAAAAACTGTTTTATCGAATATTGAAAAAGCCGTAGCCAGGAGGAGCAAGGTAGATTTTAAATATTATATTATTGATGAAACTATACATCACATTGCATATTCCAATTGCGATTGTATGTATCAAAATTAATAAAAAACAAACTATATCATAAGTAACTCAATATGGAATAGTAATATTTACTTTCTATCCAAATTCGAGAGAGAGTTGCTAGCTAACTTACCTAAAAGAATCAACATTGTTCACCTCTCATCATGGGCGCCGCCAGGAATATTTTCAGGGAGGTGCATCTGTGTCTAGACATACTATTAACCAATATAAAATATAGAACTAAACATGTATAGCATGTGGATAATGATGGATATATACATACATACATGTGTACATACATTTGAAAAGCATTCACATCTCCTGCTGGTTCAGTCGGGTAAAAAATATATTGTAATTATTTCCATGTATTTTCTTTTCCGAGGAGGGGTGCAATTACATCTCCTATGCCTCTCATTTAGCATGAGGGAGTTCCATGTTGCATTCTGCTGGTTCACTTGGGGAGGTATGTCTCATTCACATGTTAGTGTTATAAAGTGACAGCTATGCTGTAGCTTTTCATGCTGTTTGTGAGTATAGAAGGGCAGGAAATTACGAGTGCAATGCATCTTATTAATAATTATGCCCATATGCTTTGGTAGTCATCAAAAGGCTCCTACTGCTTGTTTGCCCCTGTTATACTATAAAAAAACATGACCCTTCAATAGGCATTTCAATCAAGAATACTAAAATTAAAAACTCAAGTAATTTATAGCCTGGTAACAGGACATGGAACAAAGTTTGAAGTTTTGTTCCGAGCAATGCATCTGTATAACCTATATTATGTGGATGTCTATGGGCATTGGTAGTTATGAAAATGGCTCTGTTTTCTTGTTTGCCTCCATATACTATAAAATAGAGCAATCTTATTATTTGATTTTAATCAATTAGTTACATAAAAAAATATTCTTAAATTATCTGTTCCAAGTAGGTGAAAATAAGTTTTGCTGAATAAAGTCAATGTTTATAAATAAATGCTGACTTAATAAGATAAATACACAAACTATGATATCTTTATTATTCAATATTACATCATAAAATGTTCTCAGATCTCATAATGATGTAATTAATACATAGATAACTACAAATTGTGTCTAGACATGATAATGCAACATTCAACAATATAGAACATTGTTATATTGTTTAATTTATCTCACATATTTACACTACTTACAGTCAAATCATATACATTATACACGTGTTTTTTGTATAGCACTATCTGTATCTTCCAAGGGATTTTGAATAATTTTGTGTTTTGTATTAGGGAGCGTTCTAGTGTTATGTAATGCAAGTTTTGATAATGTTTTTGACCCTCCCCCCATGTAACATTGTTGTGTAGCCTCCCCTCTCCCTCCCAAAATGATACATAACACACAACTCAGCATATATTTACTTATATTGAACAAAAGAAAGTCTCATTTGTCAAAATTTTCGCTTGGAATATTATTTTGTTTATATAAAAAAAACAATGTTAGGTAACATGTTGTTAGAAACCTCACTCCTGCCCCTGTAACATATTGTAACGTTTTTACAAGAGTCCCCCTTCCCCTCCAATTGCATTACGAATTCAACACACCCTTAGTGCAATGGGATATGGCTAACTAGGCTTATACACTACAGTACCAGCACATCTGTAATATGGCATGCATTATTAAGTTGTTATTATTGTTTTTACTGACTTGCTACAGCGTGGGACGTCATAGTGTCATAGTCATGTCACTTCATATCATTGTAGCATTATAAAAGCTACCCTCTTACCCTAAAATTTCTGTGTTATTGTTTTTAGGTTCCACATGTCTAAAGAAAAAAGCAATTTGTTTGCTCATGGCATAGTATCCTTATTGTGCAAAACCAACCCCCATTAAACTAAACTAAAGAATTTTTCTTTTAAATTACAGGATCTGCCACAAATCGCCCCAACACTAATAGCAGTATCAAAAATAAAACCACCAAAGTTGATCATAGAAGCCTACGAAGCAGGTCAAATAGACTTTGGTGAGAACTATGTCAATGAGTTAGCAGAGAAGGCCAGCGATGCGGAAATACTTGAGAGATGTAAAAACATCAGGTGGCATTTCATTGGGCATTTACAAACTAATAAGATCAACAAACTGCTGTCGTCGCCCGGACTACACATGGTACAGACAGTGCACTCGGACAAGTTGGCCGATAACTTGAACAAGCAGTGGCCTAAGTACAGGCAGGGCGATGAGAGGTTGAGGGTGATGGTGCAAGTTAATACCAGTCTGGAGGAAGGTAAGTTTCATTTTATTATTACGTATTAGTATTAGGTGTTACGTATTAGTGTATTAGTTTATAAGTTATAGTATAAATTCATTGTTGTTGGCGTGTCCGTGTGTGTCATCATATGGCCCAAGCGGAAGACCGGTGCTAACATAATATAATTATTATGTTAGCAGATGCCGAGTTTGGGACCAATTTTGCTACATCCAATGTTAAGTGTTTTTGTTATGTGTGTTAATTAGCAAAATAAACGTTAAATAAAATAAATAATTAATAAAATAAACCAAATAATTTTATTTTATTAATTATTTATTTTTTGAAGTGATAAATTGTTACGGGAGCATAAACTGCTTCATTGCGTAATGCTTTTACGCTGCGAGTCTGTCTGGCTTCCCTTTATCTCACGCATATGACAAAGGCAGGAAGGCTCCTCCTCTCAAGTTAAAAGGTTAGAGTGAGGAAGAGCGAATGTTGCGTATCATCATCTGTACAGGGATTTGGCCATAATGTGTCGCCTCATAAGGTAGGCATTACCTGTCAACTCCGGTGTGTCTCAAGTGTCCTGGTTCCACCCCAGCATACGCACATGGACCAAATACATACAAACTTGTTCTTATAATCATCATCATTATTATCAGCTTCTGCGGCCGTCCACTGCCGGTATAGGTCTAGTA